>JAAGEH010000392.1:22230353-22283649 GCA_011751065.1 Lasiurus cinereus | reverse complement strand
TCTATCTCTATCTCTATCTCTATCTCTATCTCTATCTCTATCTCTATATCTCTATCTCTTTCTCTTTCTCTCTCTCCCTCTCACAGTACTTTTGGGAACATGAAAGGTGGAACATGTTTTCTAGGTCCCTCTTGTACTTTGTTGAAGGTGTGTTTCTTTAAACTGAGAGTGTGTTTTAAATGTTCATAAAAGTCAATCTAAGGAATGCTGGTTATTTGCTTTGTTTCTGATGGTTCAAAGTTCTAATTAAATTGGAAAGAAATTATATGGTTTTGGGTAATAAAATATGTAAGGTATAGAAATATCTTTTGAAGGAAGAAAGTATATTGTTCTAAAGCTGGTTGCTTCTAAATGGGTAAAAATGTTTGTGAAAGTTGTAAAAAGGTTTGTGAAAGGTGCAGAACGCTTATGAAAGTTTTAGGTTTGTAAAAAAAAATGTTAAAAGGGAGTTTAGAAATTACACAGGCCAATAAGCCAGGGCAAGTGGAATAGAAAAACTGAGCCAGATAGTTAAACAGTAGTTTGCAGCCATCGGAAAAATCCTAACTTCCCTAAACCAAGGATACTTAAGAGTAAATGGTTTGTACTTTTTCTCCACAACTAGAAAAAAATGGTTTAAATCATTCTACTCAGGGAGACAGCAGAAAGTCAATTAGTGTCATTTGCTGAGCACACCCAAGCACAAATGAACAAATGAAGTTAAGAGAATAAAACTCATTTTGATATATCAACATAAAGCTGATGAATTCTATTGAGATACTGCCCTAATTGCTCAGTTCTTAAAACTCCTCAAAACAAAGGCCCCCAGCATATGCTCTTCTGAATAATAAGTTTAAGTAACAAATGTAAGATAAAAAATAAACTAATTCAGAGTTAAAATTTGATTCCACTTCATTAAAAGGATAAGAATTTTCCTCTTGCTTATCAAATACAAGGGAACATTTTTAAAAACAATTTGGTGAGTTATATATTTTTCTACCTTCCTTATCTCTCCAGAATTTGGCAATTCTTAATGACTGACTTATGGCAATATGTGTTTGTGTTTGTTTGCATGAATTCAATAAGACCAGTTTCCAGTTATGGTTTAATTATCCAAGACTTTGACTGGTATATTGTTTTTCCATTTTTGTTTGCTTTAATGTATTTTTTTATTTCCCCTTTGATTTCATTTTTGATCCATTGGTTGTTCAGCACTGTGTTTTATTTCTGAATTTTTTTTAGCTCTTCTTTCATTATTGATTTCTCATTTCATACCATTGTGGTCAGAAAAGATACTTAATATGATTTTAGTCTTTTAAATTTGTTGAGACTTGTTTTGAGACTTCACATATTATCTATTCCAGAGAATATTCCATGCACACTTGAGAAAAATATGTATTCTGCTACTGTTGGACTGAATGTTCTGTTAGGTACAGTTAGTTTCAAGTATGGTTCAAGTCCAATGTTTCCTTATTGGTTTTTTGTCTGGATGATCTATTTATTGTTGAAAGTGGGATATTGAAGTCCCCTACTATTATTGCATTGTTGTCTATTTCTCCCTTTAGATCTACTATTTACTTTATATATTTAAATGCTCATTATATAATAACATGTTTTGTTTCTTGTTATAGTTTTTTATTTAAAGTCTATTTTGTCTGATATAAGCACTATACCCCTACTCAATGTTGACAATTTTCATTCACATGTGGAATGTCTCTCACTTTCAGCTGCAATGTTTCCTTAAAGCTAAACTAAGTTTCTCATAGGCAGCATATAGTTGGGTCTTGTTTTTTATCCATTCAACCACTCTATGAATCTTGATTGGAGGATTTAATCTATTTACTTTTAAAGTAATTATTAATAATTTAAGACTTACCATTGCCATATTGTTAATTGTTTTCTGGCTGTTCCTTCATTCTTTTCATTTTCTCATTGCTATCTTCCTTTGTGATTTGATGATTTAACAGAGTGGTATGCTTAGATTGCTCTCTCTTTATCTTTTGTGTATCTACTGTAGGTTTTTGCTTTGCAATGAGACTTACAAGGTCTTATAGTTATAATTCTTTTTTTAGCTAACATAACAATTTTCATTGCACACAAAAACTCTATCCTTTTATTCACCTTCCACAATTTACATATTTTTATATTGTATGTCTATTAACAAATGACTATATTTGTGGGTTTTTTAATACTTACTTTTATACATCACTAATAGAGTATTAGAATATTCTGAATTTAACTATACAATTACTTTTTTAACATATATTTTTATTGATTTCAGAGAGGAAGTGAGAGGGAGAGAGAGATAGAAATATCAATGATGAAAGAAAATCATTGATTGGGCTGCCTCCTGCATGCCCCCTACTGGGGAGCAAGCTTGCAACCTAGACAAGTGCCCTGACTGGGAATCAAACCATGACCTCCTGTTTCATAGGTTGACGCTCAATCACTGAGCCATACCAGCCAGGCTATACACTTATTTTTATCATTATGTATTTTTATATGTTTCCATGTTACATTTTAGTGTCCTTTCATTTCTGCTTGGAAAACTTCTTTTAGCATTTTTTTGCAGTGCAGGTCTGGAGCTGACAAATTTTCTCAGCTATTGTTTGTTTGGGAGTCTTTATATCACCTTCATTTCTGAAGGACAGTTTTGTCAGATAAAGTATTATTTGTTGGTATTTTTCTTTTAGCATTTTGAATATGTCATCTCACTCACTCCAGGGCCTCTCATAACATATCTCTTCTTGCACTTGATAGTATTTCGTAAATCACATAGGCTTTTTTCACTCTTTTTCATTCTTTCTCTTCTATGAGTAATTTAAAAAGATCTGAATTTGAGTTTACAGATTCTTTCCTCTGCTTGGTCAAGTTTGATATTAGTGATCTCGTGTGTATGTGTGTGTGTGTGTGTGTGTTTTATTTTATTCACTGTATTTTTTAAATATATTTTATTGTTTTTTTACAGAGAGGAAGGAAGAAGGATAGAAAGCTAGAAACATTGATGAGAGAGAGATGTCCATCAGCTGCCTCCTGCATGCCCCCTACTGGAGATGTGCCTGCAACCAAGGTACATGCCCTTGACCGGAATCAAACCCAGACCTTTCAGTCCGCAGGCCGACACTCTATCCACTGAGCCAAACCGGTTTTGGCTATTCACTGTATACTTAAATTCCAAATTTTCTTCCTGGCTTTGTTATGACATCTATCTTTCTTTTGAACCTCTTGGGTATTAAAAAAAAAAAAAAGGATTTTATTATTGATTTTTAAAGAGAGAGTGAGAGAAAGAAACATGAATGTGAGAGCAAAACATGGATTGGCTACCTCCTGCATGCCCCCTACTGGGAATCGAATTCAAACCTGGAGCATACGCCCTAACCATGAATCAAACAAGCACCTTCTGTTGCCTGGGATAATGTCCAACCAGTTGAGCCACACTGGCTAGGGCTGAACATCCTGTTTTGTTTATGTATTTCTTTTCTGATTTCTTTGAGTTGTCTGTGTTTTTCTTCTAGCTTATAGAGTTTCCTTAAACAATTATTTTGAATTCTTTCTCAGAGAGTTCCATGGATCTCCATTTCTTTGGGGTGAGTCTCTGGAAAACTACTTTGTTTCTTTGGTAGTATCATGTTTCTTTAGATTTTTCATGGTCCTTGCAGGCTTGCATTGCTGTCTTTGCATTTGAAGAAGCTATCACTTCCTCCAGTCTTTACTTACTGATTTGGGAGAGAAATACCTTCACCAAGTCTGTCAAGTCAGAAATTCTGAGGCTTTCTCAGATCTTTTCCATGCATACATCCACTTCACACTTTTTGTTCCTCTTGGAAGGGAATTCTTAAGATTGTGTGCCTTCTTTCAATCCTCAAGCTCAGGCTGTGGAGGGGAATTCTTAAGATTGTGTGCTTTCTTTCAATCCTCAAGCTTAGGCTGGAGGTTGAGATCCTCCTGGGTTTCTCTTCTTAGAGTAGTGCCCCAAAATGCTCATTTGTAAGCTTTCTCCCAATTCTGCAGCCATCTGCAAAGTACTGTATTCACCACTCATGGAAGCATGTGCCAGGACCTGGCCATGTGGGGCAGGGGAGGGGGAGAGGTTGAAGTTCACAGAACACTTTAGTGCTCATGGGCCAAGACCACAGTTAAGATGTCCCAGTGGCTTGTGTGTGAGTTTCCTGATTGAGTCTGTGAAGCATTTAGTAGGATGAACTGCAAAGTGGTTAATAGAATCTTTTCGATGAGTCCTGAGCCCTAGTTGCTATATCCCAGCCTCTTTTAACCCTTCAGCTGTGCAAATGACTTGAGTATGCTGGGAAGGACCAGAAAAAAGTGAACTTATTGGGCAGCATACTGTACAGCTGTGGAAGTTGATTTCCACTCACCCCTCCATGCCCTATGACAGAGTGCTGGAACTTCTCCATTGGACTCCTGGACTCCCACAAAGGTATTTTCATGCATAAGTGATTTCAAAACCAATGTTCTGTTGGCAGGGTTGGGAAGGGGGTGGTCAGGGAATGATTGTAGAAAACATCCATTCTGTCTGTGTTAACATCACATCTAAGGATTTGTTTTTAGATACTATAATTCTGAAATACCTTATCTTCTTCTCAGAGATGGCTGAACTCCTAAAGCTTTTGCATATCTTTTGGTGGGGAGATTGGGTCAAAACATCACTAGATCTAAGAGACCCTAAACTCTCCTTTACTGTCTAGGATATACAGACCTTAGAGACCTCTCCTTCTGCCAGTTCAAGACATCTTTGGTTATTAACATTTTCAGCGAATCTTCTTGAAAGTCCTCTCACTTTCATCTTTCTTAGATATATACTCTCATTCCTGCTTTTTTTTCTTTTTCTCTCAGAATAATGTAGTAGTTAAAATCTAAGGCTTTGGGGTTAACTTTTTGTTTGAATTCCAACCCACTGCTACCTACTAGCTTTGAGAGCCTACTTGATCTGAGCATAACTCCTTTTTATTACATGGAAAGATGTTAATATCTGATCAAGTGGATTAAAGATTAAATGAAATAATGCCTACAAAAAGCTTAACAGAGTGACTGACTTTTTTTCTCATGTAGAGTTATAGGCATTCATTGTTTGCAATGATTCCCCCCCCCCATTTTTTACAGGTGTTAGCTACAATTTGCAACAAAGACAAATGATATATCAGAGGCCTATTCAATAAGCAAGTAAACTTTTTAGAACCACTTAAAACCAAAATAACAGGTTTCCTCACAGAATCCAGGACTGGCCTAATCTTGAAGCATAATTTGCTCTGACTATTGGAATTGCAGAGTTCAGTGGAAAGAGCTAAAAGCCAAATAATTTTTTTATCTACAAAATGACAAAAATATATATTCATCTTTAATTTTGGATTATGATATCTTCTTTTTCCTTCTGTTTAAAAATCATATCTTCTTTTCTTGCTCCACATTCTTTCCTCTGTTGTAACCCCCAAGCAGGGCTCACTTGCAGGCCCTTGTCTCCTAAATCTGTTGCTCCAGTTCAATGTTTCCACATAGATGCCCCAGTAGCACCTCAAACCCAGCAAGTGAAAAACAGCTTATTATCTGCCCTCACATATCAGCTTCTTTATCCATTAATGACATCTTCAGACTCCTTGTCACTAGGTCACGAAAACCTTGGCCATCTCTCCGTTCCCACTTGTATCCCACAATTTTTTCTGAAGCTAAAACCTTTTGTTTTTCTATGAGCATCAGTTATTCCTTACTTTCATTTGCTCTACCAGTCCTATCTGTCAGGTCCTCCTCCTGCCTAGGGCCACTGTATACTAGCTCCCTAACTCATTCCCTAGGCTCCAGCCAATCATTTAACCAATCCTGCCATTACAGCATTATTTGCCCCAGAAGCACTTGTTTCAAAAGTATCCATTTTCCTCATTACCTGTGAAGCAAAGGGAGTGCACTGCTTCCAGCTCTAGCACAAATCTCCTCAATTCCACCTCAATTTAATTCTCTCCCTCTAATTTCTACAGACTCAGCCAAACAAACATTACCCCATTCTCCAAATATGTTTTGTCCTTGTTACCTGTACCTTCTCTCTCAAATGCAATCTCATCCACAACCTTGGTTTATTCTTCAAGGCCTACTTAGCTTCCTTATCTATAATTAAGTCTTCTCCCATTTCCCAGTTAGAAATAATTCCTTAGATAGTTTCATTTTTCTGAACTCCTAAAGCTCTTTGGCCACAATTTGGATGCTTTTAAGAATCTAATTTAACAGGCACACATTAAATACAAATGAAATGAAAGAGAGTTGTGCTTGGATGTGGGGGAAAGGGAGTGGAGGAGACAGCAGTTTCTCTTCTCACAGAATCTCAGTCATCAGACTCCTGAGTCAACATCTCCAAGATTTAACAAAGCTACTATAGAGTTATTAAAAATGTGTTATTAGAGTCAAGGGTTATTCAATACCCCTTTCTTTCCCCAAGCTCCACTGCAGGGTTCCTCCATTCTATAATTTCAAGCTCTATTTCAAGAAGTACAGGTTTCTGTAGAAGCTTGCCAGGTTCTATGGGATCATTTTTCTAGATCATTTCTGTTTTGTGGATATTTATGAGATTATATCCTTTTATTATGCTTTAAATATTGTGTATAGATTATTTCTGAATGCAATTTTTCTCTGCCTTTACCTAAATTATATCTACAAATACTCAGAAAATGCCCATTTTCTCCCAAATACAAAGACTGCACCAGAGAAGAAACTCAATGGAAGTGTCACCAAGAAGAGAAAAATGCCTTAGATTTGCCATATTGTGGTTTAGGTGACAAATAATATAAAATGAAAAGTATTATTAGAACCTCTATTCTCAACCTGAATATATCAGCATTTCATTTTTACCATTATTTTCCAGAGGCTCTACTCATCTCCTCCACCCCACCTTCATTTAACTGTGTTGCTACATTAATCACCACTTCCCCATTCCTCATAAACTCTGCCACAATGCTTGTGAGTCTGGGCAACAGGAGAGTTATTTGCTTGCACACCCACATATTTCTTCTTTTTTCATTTTCAGTGTCAATTATTGCATTGAAATGTACATACACTTACATGAATAAAACATAGGCATACTGCTTAATGAATAATCAGAACGTGAACTCTGTAACCCTCTTTGAGGGCTCATTGCCAGTAACCAGGAACTTTCCTTGTGTCCCTCTCAATTGTAAACATATCTGAGCCTCTATGTATTAGTCTATAGAGACTGCTATAATAAAATCGCATAGATTGGGTGGCTTAAACAATACACATTTATTTCTCACAGTTCTGAAAACTGAAAGTCTGAGATTAAGATACCAGCATGATTGAGTTCTAAAGAGAGCCTCTTCCCTGGCTTGCAGATACCTGCCTTTTCACTATGTCTTCACAAGGCAGAGCAAGGTCACTGGTATCTCTTCTTATAAAACTTCATGACCTCATCAAAATCTAATCACCTCTCAAGGACCCCACATCTTAATATTATCACATTGAAGGGTAGAGTTTCAACATAAATTTTTGGATAAACGAACATTCAACACTTAACAACCCCAGAGGTAGATATATATGTATCACCAAACAATATATCAGAGTTTTATTTTACCTGCTTTTAACCTGAAATAAGTGTGATCGCACTGTATTCTTTATTTTGCTTCTGTTGCTCAATATTATGTTCTGAAGATTTATTCATATTATTTTGTACAGAGATAAGTCTGAGCATGTTCATTGTTATATAGTATTTCATTGTCTGACCAATTTATGTGTTTATTCTAGAGGTGGTGACTATTTGGATTATTTCCCAGTGCAACTGAGGTAGACAAGGCTGCCATGAGCATTCTTCTATGTAGTGTATTTTGCTGTACATCTGCTTTAAGTTTCTCTGGGAATGCACCTAAGACTGGATTGTTGTACCACAGTGTATGTGTATCTTCAGTCATACTAGATAATGCAAGCCTCTTTTCAGATAACTAATAGCAATATACAACTTCCAGCTGCTCCAAATACTTGCTGCCCAATACTATTTTCAGAATTTCTGGTTTTTGCCTCTTATATGATGGTATTTCATTGTGGGTTTTTTAAAATTTTAATTGTTCAAAGTATTACATATGTCCCCCTTTGACCTCTTCTATCCTGTCTTACTACTCCTCCACCCCAGGCCTTTACCACCCTATTATCTGTGCCCATTGATTATGTATATACTGTATACATATAAGTTCTTTGGTTGATCTCTTCCCACCCACCTACCCACCCCCGCCTTCCCTCTGAGATTTACAGTCTATTCTATGCTTCTATGTCTCTGGATCTATTTTGTTCTTCAGTTTATTGTGTTCATTAGATTCCACATATGAGTGAGATCATGTGATACATGTCTTTCTCTGACTGGCTTATTTCACTTGGCATAATACTCTCCAGGTCCCTCCATGCTGTCTCAAAGGGTAAGAGATCCTTCTTTTTACTGCTGCATAATATTCCATGGCATAGATGTGGAATATCTTTTTAAAAATATATATTTTTATTGATTTCAGAGAAAGGGAGAGGGAGAGAGAGATAAAAACATCAATGATGGAGAGAATCATTGATCAGCTGCCTCCTGAATGCCCTCTATGGGGATCAAGCCCACAACCTGGGCATGTGCCCCTGACTGGAATCAAACCCAGACAATGATCTATCCACTGAGTCAAACCAGCTAGGGCTGTGCCACAGCTTTTTTATCCAGTCGTCTATTGAAGGGCCTGTGGGCTGTTCCAGATCTTAGCTATTGTAAATTGCACTGCCGTGAACATAGGGGTGCATATTTTCTTTCTGATTGGTGTTTCGGGTTTCTTAGGATATATTCCTAGAAATGCAATTACTGGGTCACATGGCAGTTCTATTTAATATTTTTAGGAAACCCCATATTGTTTTCCATAAAGGCTGCAGCAGTCTGCATTCCCACCAGCAGTGTATTCCCTTTTCTTCACATCCTCACCAGCACTTGTCATTTGTTGATTTGTTTATGGTAGCCATTCTGACAAGTGTGAGGTAATACCTCATTATCATTTTAATTTGCATCTCTCTGATGATCAGTGACTTTGGACATTTTTTCATATGTCTCTTAATCAACTGTATGTCTCCTTTGGAAAAAGTGTCTATTTGGGTACTTTGCCAAATTTTTCATTGAATTGTTTATCTTCCTTTTGTTAAGTTATATGAGTTCCCTATATACTTTGGATATCAACCCCTTACCAAATGCATCACTGTCAAATATGCTCTCAAATGCAGTGGGCTTCCTTTTCATTTTGCTGATTGTTTCTTTTGCTGTGCAGAAGCTTTTTATTTTTATGTAGTCCCATTTGTTTATTTTCTCCTTATTTTCTTTTACCCTGGGAGATGTATCTGTAAACATATTGTTACAAGAGATAGCTGAGATTTTCCTGCTTATAGTTTCTTCTAGGATTTTTATGGTTTCATGACTTACATTTAAGTCTTTTGTCCATTTTTGAGTTTATTTTGTATATGGTGTAAGTTTCATTTCTTTGTATGTATCTGTCCAATTTTCCCAACACCATTTACTGAAGAGACTCTCTTGACTCCATCATATGCTCTAGCCTTCTTTGTAAAATATTAATTTAGCTTAATGGCTTGGATAGATTTCTAGGATCTCTGTTCTGTTTCACTGACATATATATTTGTTCTTGTGCCAGTACCAGGCTGTTTTGATTACAGTGGCTTTGTAGTATAACTTGATATCTAGTGTTGTGATTCCTCCAACTTTGCTCTTCCCCAAAATTACTGCAGCTGTTTGAGGCCTTTTTTGGTTCCCTATAAATTTTTGGAGTATTTGTTATGGAACTATGAAATATGCATTGGTATTTTAATAGGGATTGCATTGAATCTATAGGTTTCTTTGGGTAGTATGGACATTTTAATGATGCTGATTCTCCCAATCCATGAACACAGTATATTTCTCCACTTGTTTATATCTCTCTATTTACTCACAATTACCAAGTAGGATTTATTCCAGGGATGCAAGGCTGATACAATATTTGTAAACCAATAAACGTGATACATTGCATAAAAAATTTGAAAGACAAAAATCACATGATTATATCAATAGGCTCTGAAAAAGCATTTGACAAAATCCAACATCCATTTTTCATAAAAACTCTCAACAAAGTGGGAATAGAAGGATTATACCTCAACATAATAAAGGTCATATATGACCAATTACAGCCTACATCATACTCAATGAGCAAAAATTAAAACCATTTCCTCTTAGAACAGGAATAAGACAGAGATGCCCACTTTCACCACTCCTGTTCAACATAGTACTGGAAGTCCTAGCTACAGCAGTCCGATGAGAAGAAGGAACAAAAGGCATCCAAATTGGAAAAGAGAAAGTAAAACTGTCATTATTCACAGATGGCATGATATTTTACATAGAAAAACCTAAAGACTCCACCAAAAAACTACAAAGACTTAATAAATGAATTTGGCAATGTAACAGGATACAAAACTAACACTCAGAAATTGATATCATTTTTATATACCAATAATACATTCTCAGAAAGAGAAACTAAACAAACAATCCCATTTACCATTGCAACAAAAAAAAATTAAGATATTTAGGAATAAACTTAACTAAGGAAGCAAAAGACTTGTACTCAGAAAACTACAGGACATTGAAAATAGGGATAGAGGAAGATATAAACAAAGACTATACCATGTTCATTGTGATTTTAGTTTGCATTTTCCTGATTACTAATAAAGTTGAACTTCTTTTTATTATTAGCTATTTGGATTTACAACTGTTTAGTTGTTAAGCCCTCTTTTCTATTGGATTATTTCCGTTTCTTACTGATTTGGTAAATTCTTTGTATATTTGACATCCTAGCCCTTTGTCAGTTTATTTTCACAAACATCTTCTCCCCTTTACAGCTTATCTTTTCACTCATTTTACCACGTACTGCACATCCTTCCCCCGTTATTGAGTTCTGTGTTTACGCACTGGGAATTGTATTTGTCCTCAAGTCTATTTAGGATGGTTATAATTGTTATTTTGTTTCCATAACAGAGTGCATTGAATTATTTTGGGAAAACTTTATAAAGATTAGTCATTTAAAAATATTTACATAGACAGATAGTTATATAGATATAGAGATATGAATATGTGAGGATATATATGCCTAAGCAACTGAACAACTGAACAACCGGTTGCTATTAGATGCACCGACCACCAAAGGGAAGATGCTCAATGCAGGAGCTGCCCCGTGGTGGTCATTGAGCTCCAACAGTGGGAGTCCTGCTCAGCTAATTGACCTGTCCCAGTGGTCCATCCTCAGTAGTCCTACAAGTCCAATCTCTGGAGAACAGGCCAAGCACTGACAGACTAGCACCACTGACATGATCCCAACAGTGCCGCTAGCCTCCTGGAAATTGGCCTCGGGCACCGCAGCTGCTTCCCCTCCCTAGACACTCCACAAGGAATAAACGATATAAAAACTGTCACCAGGTGGCTCTTGAAACCAGCACGAACATCAGCAAGATGGACCCATATCCCAGGCAGGCAAGGGCATCCCACCACATGCACAGAAGGCCAATCACACTCCTCCCCCTCCCTAACCTTCCTTGGGACAGGTGCCAGATGCAGGGCTCATGGCTGGTGAGCACCATTGTCGGGCAGCATGAGCCTCTCCTGATCAAGACTGACTGGGTACAAACCCGTAGCAGGCGTGCACCTGGGGTCAAGATGAGTGGGAGCAGCAGGTGGCTTTGGACTGCCAGTTTCAGCCCAATCTCTGCAGGTCACGCCAAGGGATCCCACCTGTGCACGAATTCATCCACCAGGTCTCTAGTGCAATTATAAGAGAACTGGCAATGAAGAAGTCATAAATATCTAAAAGAATTCTGCATTTGTTTTTATTCACAACTATCTCTAAAATTTCATTCTATGTTAAAAATCCTGAAACTAGAATTTGTATAAGATAAGCCTTGCATGTGGTTTATGCAATGGACACCATGCTAAACTCCACTCAGCAAACCTATACACAGAGGAAAAAGACCCAAAGATCAGTGAATAAGTGTACATTTAGATAGAGTTAAAATATAATATAGAAACATTATCCTATCTAATAAGAAAGTAATATGCAAATTGACCATACCTCTGCTACACCACATGGCACACCCACCAGCCAATCAGGAGTAAGTATGCAAATTAACCTCAACCAAGATGCTATGGCCATGGAGAGAGTAGGATGGAGGCTTGGGTTTCCTGGCAATGGAGGAGGCCAAGCTTTTCGTCTGCCCTGGGCAGGCCAGGTCTCCACTCAATGCTACAAAGTTTCAATTCTAGAAGATAAATAAATTCCAACAGAAATGGCTGCAGCCACTGAGCGAGCAAGAGGCTCCAGGCTACAAAGTTTCAATTGTAGAAGATAAATAAATCCCAGATACCAGGGCCTCTGCTTAGGTTGCTGGGGGGCATGGCTGGCCTGCAAACCACCACAGGCCCCTCACTCAGGACACCCCACACCTCAAGGGAACCCCTATCCTGATCTAGGACACCCTTCAAGGCAAACCAGCTGGTTCCCACCCATGCATCAGGCCTTTATCCTATCTAATAAAAGAGTAATATGCAGATTGATCATCATTCCAACACATAAGATGGCTGCCCCCATGTGGTCCAAGATCCTGCCCCCATGTGGACACAAGATAGCCACCACAAGATGGCCAACAAGGGAGGACAGTTGTGGGTAATCTGGCCAGCAGGGGAGGGCAGTTAGGGATAACCAGGCCAGCAGAGGAGGGAAGTTGGGGGAGACCAGGCCTGCAGGGGAGGGCAGTTAGGGATGACCAGGTCTGCAGAGGAGGGCAGTTAGGAGCAATCAGACTGGCAGGGGCATGGTAAGAGGGTTATGAGGGTGGCAGGCAGAAGCAGTTAGGGGCAATCAGGAAGGCAGGCAGACAAGCAGTTGGGAGCCAGCAGTCCTGGATCTGAGAGGGATGTCAAACTGCCCGTTTAGGCCCGATCAATGCTACAAAGTTTCAATTATAGAAGATAATAGGATCAGGCAGTCGGACATCCCTTGAGGATGTCCATATTGGAGAGGGTGCAGGCTGGACTGAGGAACACCCTCCCAGCACTCCTCCTCCCTCATGAATGAATTTCATGCACCTGGCCCCTAGTTTTTATTTTTTTTATTTTTTATTTTTATTTTTTTATTAATTTTTTATACATATCTCCCCATTGACCCCTCTCCCTCCCAGGCATACCCCAACCCCCCAGTGTCTATGTTCATTGGTTATGATTATATGCATAGATACAAGTCCTTTGATTGATCTCTTATCTACCTCACCTAACTTTAATCTTCCTGCTGTAATTTCACAGTCTGTTCGAAGCTTTACTGTCTCTGTATCTATCCTTTTGTTCATCAGATTATAATGTTCTTTATTATCCCCCAATGAGTGCGATTATGTGATGCTTCTCCTTCATTGACTGGCTTATTTCACTAAGCATAAGGCTCTCCAGTTCCAACCAGGTTGCTGCAAATGGTAAGAATTCCTTCTTTTTAATGGCAGCATAGAATTCCCTTGTATCGATGTACGACAGTTTTCTGATCAACTCATCTGCTGACGGGCACCTAGGCTGTTTCCAAATTGTGGCTATTGTAAATTGTGCTGCTATGAACATAGGGGTGCATAAATCCTTTCTGATTGGTGTTTGTAATTTTTTAGGATAAATTCCTAAGAGTGGGATTACAGGGTCAAATGGGAGATCCATTTTTAGTTTTTTGAGGAAACTCCATACTGTTCTCCACAGTGGCTGCACCAGTCTGCATTCCCACCAACAGTGCACAAGGGTTCCTTTTTCTCCGCATCCTCGCCAACACTTGTCGTTTGTTGATTTGTTGATGATTGCCATTCTGACAGGTGTAAGATGATATCGCATTGTCGTTTTGATTTGCATCTCTCGGATGATTAATGACTTTGAACATGTTTTCATGTGTCTCTTGGCTTTCCTTCTGTCGTCTTTTGAAAAGGTTCTATTTAGGTCCGTTGCCCATTTTTTTATTGGATCCTTCATCTTCCTTTTATTAAGTTGTATAAGTTGGTTGTAGATTTTGGAGATTAAACCTTTATCAGTGATAGCATTTGCAAATATGTTCTCCCATGCATTGATCTTTCTTGTTGTTTTGTTGATGGTTTCTTTTGCTGTGCAAAAGCTTTTTATTTTGATGTAGTCCCATTTGTTTATTTTTTCTTTAGCTTCCATTGCCTTTGGAGCAGAATCAGTGAAGAAGTTCTTTCGACATATATCTGAGATTGTGCTGCCTGTGGATTCCTCTAGTATTTTTATGGTTTCCCTTCTAATGTTTAAGTCCTGTATCCATTTTGAGTTTATTTTTGTATTTGGTGTAAGTTGGTGGTCCAGTTTCAATTTTTTGCATGTATCTGTCCAATTTTCCCAACACCATTTATTGAAGCGGCTATCTTGGTTCCATTGAATGTCCATGCCTCCTTTGTCAAATATTAATTGAGCATAGTGGTTTGGGTGGATATCTGGGTTCTCTATTCTATTCCATTGATCTATATGTCTGTTCTTGTGCCAGTACCAGGCTGTTTTGAGAACAGTTGCTTTGTAGTATAGCTTGAAGTCTGGTATTGAGATCCCACCTACTTTATTCTTTTTTCTCAGAATTGCTGTAGCTATCCGTGGTCTTTTTTTGTTCCAGATGAATCTATGAAGAATTCTTTGTAGGTCTGTGAAATATGTCGTTGGTATTTTAATGGGTAGTGCGTTGAATCTGTAGATTGCTTTGGGTAGTATGGACATTTTAATGATGTTGATTCTCCCAATCCATGAGCATGGTATGCTCTTCCATCTGTTAACATCTTCCTCTATGTCTTTTTTCAGTGTCCTGTAGTTTTCTGCATAAAGGTCTTTTACCTCTTTAGTTAGGTTTATTCCTAGGTATCTTAATTTTTTGGTGCGATGGTAAATGGGATTGCTTTTTTAGTTTCTCTTTCTATAATTTCACTGTTAGTGTATAGAAATGCCACAGACTTCTTAGCATTAATTTTGTATCCTGCTACATTGCCGAATTCATTAATTAAGTCAATTAGTTTTGGAATGGAATCCTTTGGGTTTTTTATGTACAATATCATGTCATCTGCAAATAAGGACAGCTTTACTTCTTCTTTTCCAATTCGGATGCCTTTTATTTCTTCTTGTTGTCTAATTGCAATGGCTAATACTTCCAGTACTATGTCGAACAGGAGAGGTGAGAGTGGGCATCCCTGTCTTGTTCCTGTTCTTAGGGGAAATGGTTTTAGTTTTTGCCCATTGAGTATGATGTTAGCTGTGGGTTTATCATATATGGCTTTTATGATGTTGAGGTATGATCCTTCTATTCTAACTTTGCTAAGAGTTTTTATCAAGAAAGGATGTTGGATTTTGTCAAATGCTTTTTCTGCATCAATTGATATGACTATGTGATTTTTATCTCTCAATTTGTTTATGTGATGTATCACATTTATTGATTTGTGAATATTGAACCATCCCTGCATTCCTGGGATGAATCCTGCTTGGTCATGGTGTATGATCTTTCTGATGTACTGCTGGATCCGGTTTGCTAGAATTTTGTTGAGGATTTTGGCATCTATGTTCATGAGAGATATTGGCCTATAATTCTCTTTCATTGTGTTGTCTTTATCTGGTTTTGGTATTAGGGTGATGCTGGCTTCATAGAAGGTGTTTGGTAGTATTCCTTCTTCTTGAATGTTTTTGAATAGTATGAGGAGGATAGGTTTTAATTCTTCCTTGAATGTTTGGTAAAACTCTCCTGTGTAGCCATCTGGACCCAGGCTTTTATTTGCTGGAAGCTTTTTGATTACTGCTTCAATTTCTTCCATAGTTATTGGACTATTGAGATGTTTGGCTTCCTCCTCATTGAGTTTTGGGAGGTTATATTTTTCTAGGAAAATGTCCATTTCTTGCAGGTTGTCCAATTTGTTGGAATAGAGTTGTTCATAGTATTTTTTAACAATCCTTTGTATTTCCACAGGGTCTGTTGTTATTTCTCCTCTTTCATTTCTGATTTTGTTTATTTGGGTCTTCTCTCTTTGCTTCTTGGTGAGCCTGGCTAGGGGTCCATCAATCTTGTTTATCCTTTCAAAGAACCAGCTCTTTGTTTTGTTGATCTTTTGAATTGTTTCTTTGGTCTCCAAGTTGTTTATCTCCGCTCTGATCTTCACTATTTCCTTCCTTCGGAGTACACTGGGCTTTTCTTGTTGCTCACGTTCTAGCTCTTTGAGTTGTAGGTTTAGGTGATTTATTACCATTATTTCCTGTTTTTTGCAGTAGGCTTGTAGGGCTATGAACTTCCCTCTCAAGACTGCTTTCACTGTGTCCCATAAATTTTGTATTGTTGTGTTGTCATTGTCATTTGTTGCCATGATGTTTTTTATTTCTTCCTTGATCTCTCTGGTTACCCAGTCGTTGTTTAAAAGCATGCTGTTTAGTCTCCATGTGTTTGATTTCTTTCTATTGTTTTTATTATAGTTGATTTCCAGTTTTATGCCACTGTGGTCTGAGAAAATGCTTGATATGATTTCTATCTTCTTGAATTTGAAGAGACTTTTCTTATGACCCAACATATGATCTATCTTTGAAAATGGCCCATGTGCACTGGAGAAGAATGTATATTCTGTGGCTTTGGGGTGAAATGTTCTGAAGATGTCAATTAATTCCATCTGGTCTAGTGAGTCATTTAGGATTGCTGTTTCTTTGCTGATTTTTTGTTTAGAGGATTTGTCCAATGGTGACAGTGGGGTATTAAAGTCTCCTACTATGATTGTATTGCTGTCAATCTCTCCCTTAATATCCTCCAAGAGTTTTTTTATGTATTTAGGTGCTCCTATATTGGGTGTGCATATGTTTACCAGAGTTATTTCTTCTTGTTGGATTGTTCCCTTTAGTATTATGAAGTGGCCTTCTTTATCTCTTGTTATGTCCTTCACTTTGAGATCTAATTTGTCAGATATAAGTATTGCAACCCAGCTTTTTTTTCATTTCCATTTGCCTGAAATACCATGTTCCATCCCTTCACCCTCAATCTATTTGCGTCTCTTTTCCTAAGGTGGGTTTCTTGCAGACAGCAGATATATGGATCATGTTTTCTTATCCCATCGGTTACCCTATGTCTTTTGATTGGAGCATTTAATCCGTTTACATTTAAAGTTATTATTGATAAGTACTTATCTGTTGCCATTTTTAGTCCTTACTCCGAGTTCCTTCTTTGCTTCCTCTTTCTTTTTATTACAGCAGACCTTTTAACATTTCTTGCATTGCTGGTTTGGTGGTAATATATTCCCTTAATCCTTTTTTGTCTGTGAAGCTTTTGATTTCACCTTCAATTTTGATTGAGAGTCTTGCAGGGTACAGTATTCTTGGATTCAGACCCTTCCTTTGCATGACGTTTTATATTTCATTCCATTCTCTTCTGGCCTGACGAGTTTCTGTTGAGAAGTCAGTAGCTAGTCTTATGGGGGTTCCTTTGTAGGTAACTTTCTGTTTCTTTCTCGCTGCTTTTAAGATTCTTACTTTGTCGTCGGTGTTTGCCAATTTAATTATCATGTGCCTCGGTGTCGGTTTGTTGGGGTTCATTTTGCTTGGGACTCTGTGAGCTTCTTGGATTTGTGTGGGTTTTTTCTTTTCTATATTGGGGAAATTTTCTGTCATTATTTCTTCAAACACGTTCTCTAATCCTTGTTCAGTTTCCACTCTTTCTGGAACCCCAATTATGCGGATGTTATTTTGTTTCATGTTATCCCAAAGTTCCCTTAGACTCTCCTCTTGCTTTTTAACTTTTTTTTCTAGAAGCTGCTGTACTTGGTTATTTTTTCCTACCATGTCTTCTAGCTCACTGATGCGGTCCTCTGCTTCTTCTAGTCTACTTTTGATGCTTTCTATTGAGTTCTTTATAGCAGTGATGTCATTATTCATTTCTTCTTGTTTATTCTGCACCTCCTCTAGTTTCTTCTGCATTTCTTCTTCATGCTTCTGCACCTCCTCTAGGTTCTTATTCATTACCTCTTGGCTCTTACTCATATTGTCAAATTTGTCTTCCATTCTTTTCAACCACATTATGATAATTTCTCTGAACTCTTTCTCTGGTAGGCTTATTTGTGGTTCTATTTCGTTTACTTCCTTTTCTGGTGAAACCTGCCTTTCTGTCTTTTGTGGGCTGTTTCTTTTTCTGCCCATGGTCTTTCTTCTCTGGGTGTCTGGTTATGTAGTGCTCTCTCCTATGTTGATTGAAAGGCACAAACTACAACACGACCAGGTACAGCACACAAGGCACTGAGTAGAAATGTATTCAAGATGTTAATAATCACAAATAAGGTGACCACCAATGAAAGACAAATTAGGGGTAAATAGAGAAAGAAGAAGAGGAAAATGAGGAAGAAAGAAAAGAAAGAAGTGCCAAAATCAAATTGGGAGAGTGAGAAAAAAAAAAAAAGATAAATAAATGAACAATAAAATAAAATAAGAAAATAAAAAGGAGAAAAAGGAGAAGGAAAGAGGAAGAGAAAAAAGTCAGAGAGAAAAGAAAGTGTATAAGAGAGAAAAGAGGAACAAAATATAGATGTCAGGAGACAACTTCAATAGAACAGTCACTAATCCCAATAAAGGCCAGCAACCAGTACCTAGAGATTGATGCAAATTGCAAATAGCAACTGGTATCGAGGGAGATGAGGGAAAAGAGAGGTAGAAAACAAAGCAAGCAAAAAACAAAATAAAACAAGTAGAATAAACTAAAACAATCTCTCAAAAAAATTTTTCAAAAAATCGATATAATCACTTTTCAGGCAAATAGCAACAAAAGGACATAAAGAAAAAACAACTTTTTGGCTAGGGAAGACAAGAGGGGAGAGGTTTGTGTGGACTTGTAGTAGGGGATTTGAAATTAGATATATAAATGGGGTGAAATTTTAACCAGGTAAAGAGAAAAATAGGGAGAATCTAAAGTTGGAAAAGGGAAAGAGAAACAAGACAGCAAAATGGGGAAAGTTAGGAGGAAAGTGTTGGCATAAAGGTGGAGTTGAGTTGGAGTAAAATTATGCTAAAGGGAAGATGAAAATAGAATGTAGAACTCTAATCCCGAAATAAAATAAAGAGAAAACAAAATGACACATTTTTTTTCCCAAAAACGGTAAAGTACTAGTAGTAATTAATAATACTAGTTTAAAACAAAAATGTAATAATTATAAAGGTAAAATCAATTGAGGCAGAAAGAAAAAAATATTCTTTTAATTAAAATATGTGAAAATGAAAAATAAAGAATTAAAAATTAAAAAAAAGAAAAAAGAAAAACGGAAAAAATAAAAAAAAAAAGAAGAAAAATAGAATGGTCCTTCACTTCCACTATTATTCTGCTTGGCACTCCTGTTTCCCAGTAGGGGAGGTATTGCAGTTCCCTGTGTTCCCCTCTTGGTGTTTTAATCTCTTAATTTTCTTGTGGTTATGCTAGAGTCAATTTGTGTGTCATCCATTGGGTGGCAGTGTTTCGGAATTGATCTCTGAGACAAAGCACAGGACCTCTCTAGGCTGTGCTCAGATCCTGCTACTCTGTGGTTCCCAAAACCAGTTTGTGGGGGTTTTGCAGCCTGGACACTGCAATAACTCCCAGGTTGTCCCTCTGCCCCAGAGAAAAAGAAAAAAAAAAAGAGTCGTTTTCCGGAGCTCTCCTCTGTCAACAGCTCAGAGGGTTTGACTTCACACTCAGGGATCACGCCCTGACCACCTCTGCGGACCTCTCCAGAGGCAGCTTTCCCACAGCCCGGCTCCCACAGTGTGCGCGTCTCTGCCCTGCGGGGGTAGGAGACCGCACCCTGGCCCAGGCGAAATCTGACCCTTCAGCGCGTGTGCGCCCTGTGGATCTCTGAATCCTCCGCCTGCGCGTCTGTGCTGCCTGGGAAGCCGCGCTCTGGGTCCTGGCTGCTCTGTGGGTGCCTCCCTCAGCCGCAGCTTTCAGACCTCGGCAGACATCCACCTCCCCCTTAAGTCAGGCGCAATCTGACCTTTCCATGTGCTCTGTGGATCTCTGATTCCGCCAAGTGTCTGCACAGGTTGGAGAGCGGAGTTCTGGTTCCCCGGGTTCCTGGCTGCTCGATGGGTGCCCAGCCGAAGGCTTCAGACCGCCGCAGACATCCACCTCCCACTGCAAGATGGCTTGGGCTCCGCGTTCGCGCTGGTGGCTCCGGCGGACAAAAACCCCGTGGCAGTGGGGCTGCCTGGCCGGGAGAGCCCCCTCCAGCAGTTCCCCGCCTTCCCCTGGAGGACAACTGACTCCTAGCTTGCCAACAAACACTCCCAATGCAACTCTCAGCCGCTCTCTCTCCCTCTGCCCAGCGACAAAGCTCCAGACGCGTCCGTCTACTCCGCCGCCATTTTCTCCTCCTGGCCTCTAGTTTTTAATAATTACCACTTAAATTGATTTTTTAATCAATTTTTCAGTGATTGGTTTTATTTATATCAGTAAAAGGTCTACAAACCAGCACAAACTATGCTTTATTACCATTATTTTGTATACCAAATTTAAAATATTAGCACATAAATATTATAATATTTTTGTGTTTTTTTGTGATAAGATACACATAACATAAAATTAGCCATTTTAAGTGTATAGTTCTATTAACTAGATTGACATTGTTGTGCAGCCATCACCACCATCCATCTCCAGAACTTTTTCATCTTTCCAAACTGAAGCTCTGTTCCCATTAAACACTAACTTCCTCTTTCCTTTTCCCCCAGCCCTGGCAACCAGCATCCTAATTTCTATGAATCTGACTGCTCCAGGTGCCTCATATGCATGTAATTTGTCTTTTTCTGTCAGGCTTATTTCACTCAGCATAATATTCTTAATGTTGTAGAATTTTCTTTCTTTTTCAGGCTGAATAATATCTCATTGTATTATATCACATTTTGTTTCCATTCATCCTGTAATGGACACATGAGTTGTTTTCACCTCTTGGCTATTGGAAATAATACTGCAATGAACATTAGTATGTAATTAGTTGAGTCTTTGCTTTCTATTCTCTTGAGTATATACTCAGAAGTGGAAATTCTAGTTTAATATTTTAAGGCATGTTATATTCTAGTATTTGCTTTTAATGTGAAGAGTTTAGAATTTTAGAAAATGTGTAAATTCTATCCCACACAATGCAACCATATATCTAATACTAGTGACCTGGTGCACAAAATTTGTGCACATTAAAAGGAAATTAATTAAATATATTGCTACAACAAATGTCTCTATTTTGCTGCCTATGGTTTCTTCTAAGATTTTTATGGTTTCCCATCTGAAGTTTAAGTATTTTATCCATTTTGAGTTTATTTTGTATATAATGTAAGTTGGTGGTCTAGTTTCATTTTTTTGCAAGTATCTGTTCAGTTTTCCCAATACCATTTATTGAAGAGGCTGTCTTGACTCCATTGTATGGTCTTGCCTTCTTTGTCAAATATTAATTGAGTATAATGGCTTGTGTCAATCTATGGATAATAAAAAAAATTATAAACCGATGAATAAAAATAGATACTGAGGCAGAGAAGCATTGAACAGACTGTCAAACTACAGCAGAAAGGCTGGGGAGAGTTGGTGGGGGGGGGAGGGGAAGAGAAGGGAGGTAAGAGACCAATCGAAGGACTTGTATGCATGCATATAAGCATAACCAATGGATACAAGACACTGAGAGGGGGGTGAGGGAATGTGCTATGGGGAGGGGGGAGTAGGCTAGGAGAAGGTCAATTGGGAAAAAAAAAGGAGACATAAGTACTACTATTTGTAGTACTTTAAACAATAAAAAATGGGAATTAATTAGAGGAAATATTTTAATATTGCTATTTGCGCTTTCTTTATAATAGAAGTGTCAGAGATGAAAGAAAATTAGTAAAATGTATATGAAAACTTTCCTCCTGTCAGAGTCTGGAGCGTGCCACAGGAACCAGAGTCCAGTCCCCACCCACCCACATGCACCTCGAAATCACGCAAGACCCAGACCCAGCCAGCCCCCCCGCCCCGTCAATCCCCACCAGATGGGGGGCTTAGCCTCAGGTCACCTGGCCTGGCGCCAGGGTGGAATGTATAGCCTGATGTCCCCCGCTCAGGCCAGGGCAGAGGGCATGCCTTGAGGTCCCCTGTCAAGCCTCTTGGGCAGGGTCACAGCCTGAGGTCCTCAATCAAGCCCCACAAGTGGGGGGCGTGGCCTCAGGTCCCCCATCAAGCCCCGCCAGGTGCCAGGTGGAGGATGCACCCTGAGGTCCTCTGTCAAGCCCCACCAGTTGGAGAATGCAGCCTCAGAGGCCCTGCCCCAGCTCAGCACCACACAGCTTTAGGTCCCTGCTGATTGCTCATTAAGGCTCATTATAGGAACTCAGCCTCTGCTATGGGCACAGCCATCTTTGTTATGGCATGATGGTCAATATGCATGCTCTCTCTTTATTAGATAGGATTGTTTCTTGAGTTCCTTAGAGCTAGTCTTGGATCATAAAACAACCTGAGACCCAGCTAGAAGGGATCCTAGGCCAGTGGTCGGCAAACTCATTAGTCAACAGAGCCAAATATCAACAGTACAACAATTGAAATTTCTTTTGAAAGACAAATTTTTTAAACTTAAACTTCTTTGAATGCCACTTCTTCAAAATAGACTCGCCCAGACCATGGTATTTTGTGGAAGAGCCACACTCAAGAGGCCAAAGAGCCGCATGTGGCTTTCAAGCCGCAGTTTACCAATCACGGATCTAGGCAAATTGCTTTATGTTACAGAAACGAATAGGGCAGCCCAGAGAGGTACTGTGTGTACCTACTACCACATAGTCTATTGGGAAAAGAATGAGAGCAGAGCCTAGGCATGCCACTACTGTAAAACACCTCTAATCACAGGACACACAAGCCCTAAAAGCAGGAAGTGTTCTGGATTTTGCTTGCCTTCACTCAGTGGTTGCAATGTTAGGGTCCTTCCCTACTGTACAAATCAACTTTTCCAAGGCCTGGCTGCCGGGCCTGGAGAATGCTCTACTGGCCCCTCAGCCACTACACCCAGGGTCTGTCCTAGGTTGCCTGGTGTTTGTCAGCTAGTACCTGCAAGGAAGCTGGGCCCAGCTGCACAGCCTGTTTTCTGTTTCCCTTCAGGGTGTCTCCTGCCCTGACTGCAGCTCCTCATTATTCTTTATCAGTGTCCCATCCTCCTGCTGGGTCTGAAATGTGCACATAAGCTTGTAGAGGAGCTGCTATTTCTTCATCACCTGTCTCAGTGGTGGGCTGAGTTGATGCCTGACAAAATGTGAACTTGTCTTGCATTTTCTGTTTAATTTTCTCTCTTCCCTACTTAGACTGTCTTCTCCAGATTCCCAAGACTCTGAGGTTGTGCTCAGGATATCAGGAGCTACTCACTGCAGTACCTAAGTAAATCAGGACCTCCACAGACAGCACCTTTTCTCCAAATTTGCCTCTTAGAATTTGTCTCTCTCACTCCCACTGAGCAGCCACCCTGGGAAGCAGACAAACATTTCTCCAGTAATAGTAATGAAGCTATCTTTCACCCTGTAATATGTCCTTTGCTGTACAAAAACCTATTTCTTGCCCACTGTCTCCAATGCTTCTACTGTGTGACTGTAGGTAAGTCACATCACCTCTCTGGGCTGCCCTATTCATTTCTGTAACATCAGGCAACTTGTTCTGTGGAAATATGTGAGGAAAATACAAAAGTCTTTATTTCATTGATGAGAAGGTAAGTGATTTGCCTAAAAACTCAGCATCCAAGCCTGAATCCCTTCATGGTTTGTCTCAGCTCTAGAGGGGAACCTATACTAATAAAAGGGTAATATGCTAATTAGACCAGAGACCAACGGGGGACCTTCCAGATGTCAGAGGTGATTAGGGGCAATCAGGCCAGGAGAGGATGGCAATCAGGCCAGGAGTTGAGGGTGATCAGGCTGGCGAGGGATGTGTGGGGGCAATTGGGAGCAAGCAGGCCAGCTTGGGGGGTGGGCAGTTGGAGGTGAGCAGGCCAGCGGCAGGAGTAGGGAGGCAGTTGGGGGCAAGCAAGTTGGTAGGCAGAGTGGTTAGGGGCAATCAGACAGGCAGGCAGGCAAGTGAACCATTAGGAGCCAGAGGTCAGATTGCAAAAGGGATATCCCAGATTGGAGAGGGTGCAGACTGGGCTGTGGAACACCACCCCCAACCTATGCACAATTTTCATGCACCGGGCCATTAGTAGATAAATAAATGGATAGGTCCTCATAGAGTATAAGCATTTCAACACAGAACTTGGAGGTGTAATGGTTTGGCAAAGGAGGGGCTTTAGCTGGTAACTTCAGGGATCTGGGAAGACTAGGGAAGCCCAATAGATTGAGGGAGGCAACCTGATCACCCTCAATCTCACCATGTTAGCAGCTGCCCACAACTTAGGGCCTTACCACAGGGCAATAGCCTTGGAGAACTTCCTGGGCCCTAAACAGGATGGACTCCAGGTTGAGAAAGACAGCAGATCATGCTCCTAGGGTTTGTACATCACTGCAGGCTGCAGGGCTGTGTATCTGCCTGCTGGAGAATGATCCCCCAGCCCCACTTCCATTACTTTCCTCCCTGTAAATGTGCAGAGCTATGGAGGTGAGCAGTGCCCGTGAGAAGGGGTCAAAATCAGTCCTCTCTCCTGAACTAAGAAACCCTCTTCCTAATACAGCAGCATGCAGAAAGGGAAGTGAGGCATCCAGGGTGAGCTGCAGCTGGTACAGCTGCCTTTCTCTGCAGGAGGGGGCCTGCTCATCAGAAGGGCTCTGCCGTGCCCTGGGGAAGCCAATGTGCTTGGCTTCAGCTTAGACCACTGCTCCACCATACACAGGCCACAGTGGGATGGAACCTGAGATTTCTCAACTGGAACAGAGGCTAGCACTCCCAAAGAATGCTGTGAGGCTGATGGAAGCAAGGGAAATAGGCCTGGGGTGAGGTGCACAGGGTGTGTGTGGGAGAGCCTGGCCAGAGAGGAGACAGAGGCGGGCACTGGGCAGCAAATGGAATTCTAGCAGCATCCCAGGGCCACTTCCCTGCAGCCATGCTGGGTGCCAATGCCTTTCTGAGCACTGATAGGGGACCTGGGGTTTGAGTGTCTTTGAGGGAAAGAATGAGAGGGACAGGCGACTTTTCTACAAGAGGATGGTGCCAATTTATTCCCAGGTTGATGTTGCCACATGAAATTATATTTATATAGCACCTTTACAGTTTACAAAGTACTTTTACACCAGTTCTCTCAACTGAATCTCCCAGCAGCCCTGAGAGAAAGTCAGGATACACCAGTATCTCCATTTACCACAGACTGGGAAACAGGCTGAGAGGATTAGGCAGCATGAATAATCCCATGACTGCGGAGGCACAGCTGGCTGAGTCAGCCTTTCAATGCTCTTGCTTTCACAAGGCCAAAGTGTTCCTGGGGTGATGCATCTGAGAAAGCTTCAGTCAGGGTGACCACTACCAAGACTCTGTGTGACCACGCTCAAATGCGACCATGCTCATTCACGCAACTCAGAGATTCAACCCAATGTGTCCTGGACTTTGCAGTGTTCACAGGAAATAGAGTTGACACAGTTGAACACACACAAAATGAAGTGTGTGTCTTCTAGGAAGTTATTCAGATACTTTTACACATACATAAAGAGTTTCCAAAATATATCCTGATATCTAGATAAATCTTTCCTTGGTACAGTGACCTGGTTGGTATTTATAATCAACACAGAGTATCAATAATTGAAGTTTAGTGTCTAAGGTACCTTATTGAACCTGTGTACCTCATTTTACATTTTGCTCTAACTTGGTATTGCATTCGCAAATAAAGTGTTTTATAATATCTGTGCATGGCTTACTTGTTAATTCTGTATCTGGAGAAATGGAAAGATACTGCCAATGTTTATCTCTTGTTTAAACCCTTCTATGAAAGCCAGGTTGTTTGGGTCACAGGGCCATGAGGGGGAACAGAGGTTCTCCACATGTGGAGCCATGGACACCTTTGCCTTCTGGTGAAGCCTACAGTCTCCATCTCAGAATAGTGTTTTAAATGCATAACAAAGAAATTAGATGATGTTGAAATACAGTTATCAAAATATTAAACAATTTGTGTTATGTTTCTTTATTAATACATTAAATAACAATATCTAGCATCAAGTCTAATAAACACTGAGATTTTGAAATGATGATGAGTGTAAATTACATCCCCAGATATCTACAATAACTATGGTGTGAAATGAAAAAATCTGACTTCCATGGCGACAAAGTAATTAATACTACTGTTATTACTATGGTTTTCTGTCTGCACTCAAAAGTGAAGAAATGTTGCTGGCCAGTGTCGCTCAGTGGTTGAGTGTTGACCTATGAACCAGAAGGTCATGGTTTGATTCCCAGGGCATATGCCCAGGTTGAACTCGATCTCCAGTGTGGGGCGTGCAAGAAGCAGCCGATCAATGATTCTCTCTCATCATTGATGTTTCTATCTCTCTCTCCCTTTCCCTGAAATCAATAAAAATATTTTTAAAGTGAAGAAATACTAAATTCCATTTGAGATAGTACATGTAAAGATATTCTTTCTCATGAAATGATACAAACTCCCTGATAATCATATTCAAGACTCTTGGCCTAAGGTGTTTTACCATGTATCTCATTAGGAAATCTTAAATACATTTCAAGTTCCTGTGACAGCATTTCCCAAAATGTGATCATTGGAGTAAAGTTTTAGGAAATATTAATAGCTATCTGTCATGGGTTGAATTATGTTCCCAAAAAAGATATGTTAACGTCTTTATCCATGGTACCTGAGAATATGACCTTATTTGGAAATAGGGTCTTTGAAGATGGAATCATGTTAAAATGAGGCATATTCAATTAGGATGGTCCTAATCCAATGATTAATGCCCATGCAGTTGTCGTGAGAGAAAAGAGACACGGAAACACACGGGGAGAACACAGGCCAAGATAGAGGCAGAGCCTGAAGCAGTGCCTTTAACAGCCATAGAGCACCAAGGATGGTGGCGGCACTGGACGCTAAGGAAAAGGTGTGGGACCCATTCTGCCCGAGCGCCTCCCAAGAGAGCAAGCCCAGCCACACCTCAATTTTGCACTCCCAGCCTCCAAAACAGTGAAAATTAAATTTCTGTTCTTTAAGCCACCCCATCTGTGGTTCTTTGTTGTGGAAGCCCTAGGAAACTAATATACTGCCCTTAGAAAAGAATGATTTGATCTCAAAAAGTTTGGGAACCCATAAGCCATTAAATTTCACTTTTGGAGACATACAAAACACTCTGTAAATAGAGATTCTGAAGGTGTTGGTGTAACCCCAAGTTTACTTAGCAAAAGACACTTTATTTGTGGTACAGTAAATAGTGAAGTTTGGTGGAGCACTAACTGTTCCAGGAGTTCAAAAAACAACACTCAAATTTATAAAGGGACTGAAAACCTTAGAGGATCCCGGAAGCGTAGAGGACAGAACAGATGGCTGCCTTGCAGCTCAGTTCATTCTGCCACTCATTTTTGCACATAAGGAACCTAGCTTAGGTTTAAAAAAAAAAAGTGTGTTTGCCAAAATACCTATGTACAACCCTAGTGTTCGCATAATTGGAAGACAACTGTATTATTAAACATTGATTTTTGTTGTTGTTGTTGGAGTCAATACAAACTTTGTTCTGAATAAACCATCCTATCATTTTATAAGCCCATTCCACCTTAAAGCTGAGTTTTACCTTCCCAACAATGTAATTTCTATTTATGGAGATGGCTAGCTTAAGTTATGCTTGGGAGCACCAAGGGGGTGTCCGAGTCTATGCTCCAGCAATGGGGCAGCCCCCAGAGGAGCTTCCCTCCAGGGGACAAGCAGCAGTCTCCTCAGGCAGGGCATCGCCCACCCTGGCGGCAGCAGGCAGCCTCTTCACCTGCAAGTGCAGCACACTCAGGTGTGTGAGGGCATCTCCAGGAAGACCATGGGCTCAGGGTGCTTCAGGGCTGTGACCAGGGGGACAGTATTTTGAGTCAGGTTACTTAGACATAAGCCTAGGTCCAGGACACTTATCCTGAGCAGTGCTGTATCAAGGGAGCAGCTGCTCTGAGGACAAGTTAGGAAGAAAAGAGGGAAGCAGGTAGGGGAGGAGCTGGGTCTGCCCCCTGAGACACTCACTTTCCCCTCGGGATCCTTATGTTTTTACCTCTGCTCATGCATTTGCCCAGTTCCAGTTTTAAGCCACCAAGTTGTGCTGTGTTCAAGCTCATTTTACATGCTCAGGAGAACTTATCAAACACCCAAAAATTTTGTGAGCCGGTTGTTAAATTATTGGTGGTTTGAAACTAACCATAGTGGGAATGTTTTACACCATGGAAATCTGGAGATGTTACAAATTAGGTTTGTTTTGTACTTTTTTTCCCCGGAGAGCTGGCTTCCCAGCACAGCACTAACACTGATCTGATGGAAGTGAGCACCCTTGCACTGTGTTCTGTAACATTTGCTCTAGGATTGGGGCTCTGCAGCTTTGTAATTGCAGCTTGCAGAATCTGTAACCTTGCTGTGGGAATCAGGGTTGTTCAGTCTGACATAGCCTTTTTGTGAGCTCTTCCCACTTCGAGTGCAGAGGGCAAATGGAGCTCTTAATGCTAGAAAAAGGGACACTGAGAAAGTGGGTCTAGCGCCTTAAAAATATCCCTCCTTCAAAGCAGCGCAAGGGCTTCACACTGTCATTATTTCATGCCCAATATCAAGTGGTTCTCAAAGAAAAGAAAGTGCAAAGAATGATGCCTTCACTTCTCTGCCGTCTGCAGAAGGAGGAGACTGTTTTCCTTCAGTGTGACCAGGACCTTTCTGCCAGCCGGTCCCCACTTGGAGCCCATCCATCCCTGGTGGGAGTGTCTCAATTTCACTCCAGATGGTGAGAAGCTCAGCCAGTGATGCAAGTTTCCAGCTCCGCAGCACTACACATGAATGACTCTAATGTGTGCCTCTTTAGCTAGTTGACTCACTGCCCCTTCCTTTATTCTTGACATTCGGCCAAGATGCCCTTCTGATTTTCTAATCATTCCCTGTAACAGCCTTGGAGATCAGCTGTCTCCCATTCACCAGAACACATGTATTTATGCCAGATGAATGAAAAAGAATACTGAGTTAATTCCCCTTTCAGGCAAAATGGGCAGTAACAAGGAGCCAGTTAGACCTTTTGAAAAGTCTTGCTGGCTGGCCATTTGTGAGTCATATTTACATGACTCTTAATTGCCTGGCTTGGGGTTAATTGCATAGTTTGTCCTGCTGCCTCTACAACTGGCTTAGTTGGGTTTGGGGGCCACTAAAATAATGATCTTAGGCCTCTAGTCCATTCAGATCAGAGGGCAGCAAAACTGAAAGAAAAGCAACTGATCAAATTAACCAACAAAAAAACAATTTGAGGCTGCATGGGAAATGTAACCTATTCAAATTTTGAGAGCTCAGTTAGTTTAAAATATGAAATTGCTGATACTTGACTATTTTAATCTTTTAAAAATGGTAGTCTTATACAGTTCAACCTAGTAATTATGTCCACCTTAATTTTTAAATAATCACTAATTTTTTATCCTTTGCATTAGTTTTTCTTTTCTTTTTTTCTTTTTAAAAAATCTTTATTGTTCAAATTATTACTGTTGTTTCTCTTTTTCCCCCCAGCTCCCCTCCAGCCAGTTCCCACCCCACCCAAGCCCTTACCTGTCCCCCACTGTCCTCATCCATAGGTGTATGATTTTTGTCCAGTCTCTTCCTGCATGCACCACACCCGAGGATTGTCAGTCCATTCCCTTTCTATGCCTCTGAATCTATTATTCACCAGTTTATTCTGTTTATCAGATTTTTTATTTACTTGATTTTTAGATTCACTTGTTGATAGATATGTATTTGTTGTTCATACTTTTTATCTTTATCTTTTTCTTCTTCCTCCTCTTCTAAAAGAATACCTTTCAGCATCCTATCACTCCATGACAAAAATGGCGGCGCCCATACCCACAAGATGGTGGTGCCCAGTCCTCTCAGCCCTGCCAAGTTTCCCAGTCTCAGGGAGGGCTGCTGCTGAGAGGCTGCAGAGTAAACGGCTGGCAGAATGCTGCCAAGAGGCCCTCCTGACCCTTTATATATATATATAAATTCATTCCTCACAGCTTGATCCCCTCCCAGTGGCAGCAGCCTGGGCTAGGGTCTCAGCCTGGCAGGGGCGCACATACTTACAGTTCAATCCTGCCCCAGCAGTCGCAGCCCACACTGGGGTCTCAGCCTGGCAGGGGTGCACACCCCAATGGCACAATCCTCCCTAGTGGTGAATTCCTGGGCTGCGGTCTCAGCCTGGCAGAAACATGATCCCCTCCCAGTGTTGGCAGCCTAGGGTCTTAACCACTGAGTTACACCAGCCAGGCAGATATGGAGGAATCTTAAATGTTGCTTTTTTTAAAAAAAAAAAAAAAAGATTTTATTGATTTTTTACAGAGAGGAAGGAAAAGGGATAAGGAGCTAGAAACATCTATGAGAGAGAAACATCCATCAGCTGCCTCCTGAATACTCCCCACTGGGTATGTGCCCCCAACCAAGGTATATGCCCTTGACTGAAGTCAAACCTGGGACCCTTGAGTGTGCAGGTCAATGCTCCATCCACCTAGCCAAACCAGTTAGGACTGTCCAATGTGTTATATAAAAAACCCTATCTAATAAATAGGGAATATGCAGGGGAGGCCATTTGGGAGTGACCAAGTTGTCAGGAGAGGGCAGTTGGGAATGATTGGGCTGGCAAGGGAGCAGTTAGGTGTTGATGAGGCTGGCAGGGGAGTGGTTAAGAAGTGATCAGGCTGGCAGGCAGATGTGTTTAGGGGCAATCAGGCAGGCAGGTGAGCAGTTGGGAGCCAAAAGTCCTGGATTGTGAAAGGGATGTCTGACTGCCTGTTTAGGCTGGATCCCATAGGGACAACCCCCGAAGGGTCCCTGATTAGAGAAGGTGCAGGTAGAGCTGAAGGACAACCCTCACCCAGTGCATGAATTTTGTGTACTGGGCCTCTAGTTTCTTATAACACTGATTTGGTAGTGATGAACTCCTTTAGCTTTTTCTTATCTGTGAAGCTCTTTATCTGACTTTCAATTCTGAATAATAGCTTTGCTGGGTAGAGTAATTTGGTTGTAGGTTCTTGCTATTCATCACTGAATATTTCTTGCCACTCCTGTCTGGCCTGCATACTTTCTGTTGAGAAATCAACTGACAATCATATGGTACTTCGTTGTAGGTAACTAACTGGTTTTCTCATGCTGTTTTTAATATTCTCTCTTTGTCTTTTGCTCTTGGCATTTTAATTATGATGTATCTTGGTGTGATCCTCTTTGGATTCCTTTTGTTTGGGGTTCTCTGTGCTTCTGGACTGGTAAGTCTATTTCTTTCACCAGGTGGGGGAAGTTTTCTGTCATTATTTTTTCAGATAGATTTTCGGTATCTTGCTCTCTCTCTTCTTCTGGCACCCCCATAATTCTGATGTTGGTATGCTTGAAGTTGGCTCAGAGGTTTCTTACACCATCTTTATATTTTTGGATTCTTTTTGCTTTTGCTTTTCCAGTTGGGTGTCTTTTGCTTCTTCATACTTCAAATCTTTGACTTGATACTTGCGACCCTCTAGTCTGCTGTTAAATCTCTATATATTATTCTTTATTTCAGTCAGTGTATGCTTAATTTCTAGTTGGTCCTTTTTTATATCCCCGAGGGTCTCACTAAATTTATCAGCTTTTTCTAGAAGATTCTTGAGTAACCTTATAACCGTGGTTTTGAACTCTATATCCAGTCATTTGCTTTTCTCTATTTCTTTTATTTGTGACCTGTTTCTTTGTCTCTGCATTTTGGCTGCTTCCCTGAATTGATAAAGTGGCTTTGTGTGCAAGGTGTCCTATAGGGCCCAGTGACTCAGCCTCCCCAATTACCTGAGGAATACACTCTTGGTGCACCCCTTTGTGGGCTGTATTCACAGTCTTGTTGTAGTTAAACCTTGATTGCTATTGGTATCACTGGGAGGATTTGACCTCTAGGCCAATTGGCTGTGAGGATCAGCTGTGTCTACGAGGGAGAACTTCTGTGCTGCAGACACCATTATGAGACAAGAATTGCTTCAGTGGGCTTTGGTGCTCACTGAGTCTGCCCACTGAATGTGTCCCTTATGAGTCTGAGGAGTTGTACTCTAACCCCTGGGTACACTGGCTCTTGGATCTCCAAGGAGGAGCCAATTTAACCTTTGCCTGAGGCCACCCAGCAGGAGCTATGGAGAGGTATGCAGATTCCTCTTTTTTGTTTGGTGCCCAGATGAGTCCTAGCTGCGAAGCAATGCAAGCTGCTGTGGGGCCTTGGGCCTTCTTTTGGATGTTCTGGGTCTCTCTGACTCAGCTTCAGTTTGTTAGGTAAGTTTAGCTTTCAGAGGACCAGACCATTCATATGCAAAAGCCTCTTGCACAGCTTGGACAGGGCGAAGTCTCAGGGCACAGCAAACAGCAATGGCTTCCCATCAACCCTGCCCTAAGAGGCCCCTGGTTCTCAGTGTCCCATGGTAATCGCTACAAGCACCTCTGAGAGAAAGCCACCCTCAAGTTTTGCCTGCTTGCCAGACAGTTCAGTTTCTCCCTATATGGTCTGGGTCCCTAAAGTCTTTCCCAGAACTGGAGTTCAGAGCAGTCAGGAGCTTGTGTCTCCCTGCGGATTGAAAAAAGCAGCCACATACTCACTTGCCAGCTCTTTTCATGCATGTGCGCACCTCAGTCACTCTGTACTTTACTTCCGCAGCTCCTCTGAGTCTCAGTGTGCTTTTCTCTTCTCTTCTCTTCTAGTTGTAGAATTTCCACTCAGTCAGCCTTCTTGTGGTTTTGGATGATGTCTGTTTTGTCTTTTAGTTATAGTTTTAAAGTGCAAGGCAGCAAGTTCAGGTGTTTACCTATGCCTCCATCTTGGTTTCTCCTCTAATCACTGATTTAACATCTCGGGATCATTTGGGCTGGGAGTGGGAAAAGCAGACAGTGGGAGAAAGAAAGAACCCATGTCTTCCATCTCTTGCTACGGTTCTGGCATGCTCTTCTTTTCAAGTATAGTTCAGTAAAAAGAGCTCTGGTTTAACACTCAGGAAACCTATATTTTAGCGCTTCTGACTTTCTATATGGCCTTCGACAAGCCATTTCTTCTTTAAGCCTCATTCTAGTCAACTAAAGCAATATCATCAACACTCCTGTGAGGCCCAAAGGAACTAATGAATGAGAACAAGGCTTTTTAAAGTGAAAATTCCTCCGTAGATCTTTAATAAAGGCTACTCACATTGTACTTTTCAAGTATTATTGATATGTGTGTGCACTCCCTCAGGAGAGAGTAAATTGTGAATGAAATTGTAACTGATTACTCCTTTATCCAAGTTAATCTCTAATAGCAAACAATACCAAAATAGTAACACATTACCATTGTGCTTTTCATTACTCATCAGAGTGTAAATGATTAGATAAATAGCAAGAAAACTTATTGACTTTTGGGGCTGGTAAATTCGTGTCATTGACAGTAGCAAATTACATTTCTTTGAAAAAGATGTCATAATTCCTAGAAATTTTTAGCAAGGCTGCTGGCACATAAGAAAACTCTAAGGAACATTTAAAGGCCACACCTGAAAGAGGAACAGTCTGGGTCCCATCATCCCTCTCCCCCCCACACTCCCACCCCAGATCCAGCATTTGTGTGACTCAGCTAAGTGGATGCTTGGGCAAGAGTTTCTCTGTCCAAGAACAGACTAAAACAGGCACTATGCTTTGGGGGTGGGGGTGCAAGGACGTCAAGTGTATTCTTTCAATATTTCCGCTCCTATCCTTGTCTTTACTTCTATGCAGCTGCCTCCTGTTCTTCCATTCCAGCAACAGCCATGCAGATGTCTCCTTCCAGAGCTTCTGTCAGCCCACTCCACTGGCAGCTGTTGCTGCATCCCCAGGCGAAAAGCATGACCACAGGCCCCTACCGGGAGCACAGCACATCTGCAGAATGTCCTCTGCTCCTGGTGCAGTCCTTCAGGCTCAGCTCCCTGCTGTACAGGAGGTTCCCAGCTAGTACTACTTAGCACAACCCTTCTTCCTTCCTTAGGGAGGCATCATTCCATTTCACTTTTCACCTCTGAGAAGTTCATAATATGCTATTTTACAGATGCACATGCATCTTTAATATTTCTAGGTTTATATACTAATTTTTAAAAATTCAGTTGATGATCTTTCCAAAATTTAAATGGGTTAGCTTTCAGATTTTAAGAGAAATACTGTTCTAAAGATGAAATAACAGAATATCAAATCTTTGAAAACATTATGCTAAGTAAAATAAAACAGTCAGAGAAAGACAACTACAATATGTATCTACCTATATGACTTGACAGAAAGTAGAATGATGTTTGCCAGGAGCTCGGAAAAGAGGAATGGGGAGTTTTCTTTTTACAAGAAGAAAAATTCTAGAAATTGGTTGCACAGTAAAGTGACTTCACAACACTACTAAACTATACCTTTAGAAATGTTTAACATAGTAAATTTCATGTTATGTATATTTTTCATAAGTAAAACTTTAACAAATTTTTTTTAATTTCAAATGTAGAAATAATAAAGTTCATAGAGTTACCTGTATCAAAGGAGCTGAAAATAAGGAAGAGTCAAAAATATCCTCCAAATAGAACTGTCCATAATCATCCAAAATAAGGTGTTTCATTTGTACCAATTGGAAATTTTCTCTAGGAATCCTGTTATCCCTAATCTATATCTATATATCTATATATCTATATATATATAAGACTAATGCATTGGGAGTTCAACTGGGAGACCAGGAGCCCAATCACTCGGTATGACTTGCCCTGACCACTAGGGGAAGGCATGGAATGAAGGAAGGCCCCAGCTGGCAGCCAGAAGGCACCAATCGGCCCTGATCACTGGCCAGGCCTAGAGACCCTAGCCATGCAGGAATTTCATGCACTGGAACTAGTTGTATTTATAAAACTATTACAAAAATAAAAAGGGTGTCTCCAGCACAGAAGTTCTCCCATAATAGATACAGCTGATCCTCACAGCCAATAAGCCTGGAGGTCAATTCCTCCCAGTGATATCAACAGCAATCAAGGCTTAACTACAACAAAGACTGTGCATACAGCCCACAAAGGGGTGCACCAAGAGTGTCCACCTCAGGTAATTAGGGAGGCTGAGCCACTGGGCTTTATAGGATACCTCACACACAAAGACACTCTATCAACTTAGGGAAGCAGCCAAAATATGGAGCTAAAGAAATAGGTCACAAATGAAAGAAATGGAGGAAAGAAAATGACTGGATATAGAGTTCAAAACCACAGTTATATGGTTTTTCAAGAATTTTCAAGAAACCATCAATAAATTTAGTAATAATCTCAAGGATATAAAAAAGGACCAACTAGAAATTAAGCATACACTGACTGAAATAAAGAATAATATATAGAAGTCCAACAGCAGACTAGTGGATAGCAAGAATCAAATCAAAGATTTGAAAATATGAAGAAGCAAAAAACACCCAACCGGGAAAAGAAAAAAGAAAAAGAATCCAAAAATATGAAGATAGTGTAAAGAGATTCTGGGACAACTTCAAGTGTACCAACATCCGAATTATGGGGTGCCAGAAGAAGAGAAAGAGCAAGATACTGAAAACCTATTTGAAGAAATAATAACAGAAACTCCCCCCACCTTGGGAAAGAAATAGACTTACAAGTCCAGAAGCACAGAGAACCCCAAATAAAAGAAATCCAAAGAGGATCACACCAAGACACATCATCATTAAAATGCCAAGAGCAAAAGACAAAGAAAGAATATTAAAAACAGCAAGAGAAAAACAGTTATCTACAAAGGAGCACTCATACTATTCTCAGCTGATTTCTCCACAGAAACTATGCAGGCCAGATGGGAGTGGCAAAATATATTCAAAGTGATGAATAGCAAGAACCTACAACCAAGATTACTCTACCCAGCAAAGCTATCATTCAGAATTGAAGGGCAGATAAAGAGCTTCACAGATAAGAAAAAGCTAAAGGAGTTCATTATTGCCAAATTAGTATTATATGAAACTAGAGGCCTGGTGCACAAATTTGTGCATGAAGGGTTTTTTCTTCAGCCCTACCAGCACCCTCTCCAATCTGGGACCCTCGAGGGATGTCCAACTGCCCGTTTAGGTCTGATCCCACGGTGATCAGGCCTAAACAGGTAGTCAGACATCCCTCTCACAATCTAGGACTGCTGGCTCCCAACTGCTTGCCTGCCTGGCTTCCTGATGGCCCCTAACCAATTCTATCTGCCAGCTGATCACCCCCTCACCACTACCCTGCCAGACTGATTGATTTCTAACTGTTCCCCTGCCAATCTATTTGCCCCTAACTGCCCTCCCATGTGAGCCTGGTCACCCCTAACTGCCCTTCCCTGCAGGCCTGGTCCCTCCCAATTGCTCTACCCTGCTGGTCGGTCATCTTGTGGTGGCTATCTTGTGTCATCTTGTGTGTTGGAGTGATGGTCAATTTGCATATTACTCTTTTATTAGGTAAGATAGAGGCCTGCTGCACGGATGAGGGCCAACTGGTTTGCCCTGAAGGGTTTCCCAGATCAGAGTGAGGGTTCCCTTGGGGCATGGGGTTGCCTGGGCAAGGGGTCTGTAGTGGTTTGCAGGCTGGCCACGCCCCCTGGAGACCCAAGTGGAGGCCCTGGTGTCTGGATTTATTTATCTTCTACAATTGAAACTTTGTAGCCTGGAGCAGAGCTAAGCCTTCTGCTTGCTCCATGTCAGCAGCCATTTCTGTTGGAATTTATTTATGTTTTATAATTGAAACTTTGTAGCCTTAGGTGGAGGGCTGGGCTGGTCAGGGTATGTGGAAAGCTTGGCTTCCTCCATTGCCTGGACAATGCAAGCCTCCCTCCTGCTCTCTTTGTGGCCATAGCAATCTTGGTTGGGTTAATTTGCATACTGACTCCTAATTGGCTGGTGGGTCTAGCTTGTGGGTGTAGCAGAGGTATGTCAATTTGCATATTACTCTTTTATTAGATAGGATGCTGAAAATATGAACTCCTTGAGACTCTCATTCTCTAATTCTCAGACAATCTCATCCATACTCATCGCTTTAATTTTTCCTACATTTTAAGTATTTTCTTGCTGAGACCAGTTTGGCTCAGTGGATAGAGCATTGGCCTGCAGACTGAAAGGTCCCGGGTTCGATCCCGGTCAGGGGCATGTACCTTGGTTGCGGGCACATTCCCAGTCTGGGGTGTACAGAAGGCAGCTGATTGATGTTTCTCTCTCATCAATGTTTCTAGCTCTCTATCCCTCTCCCTGCCTCTCTGTAAAAAAATCAATAAAAAATATTTTAAAAAAAGAATTCTCAAATTCATCTCCTTTCCAAACTTTTTCTCTGACTTCATATGTCCAACTTGACATCTCCCTTTGGCTACTATATGATTAAGGTACAAATAAATGCAAAAACACAATGCCTTAAAACAGGTAGAAGCGTAGTTCCCTCTCAAACCACAGACCAGTGATAGGCAGGCCAAGTTGATAGAGAGCTCTACCTCCTTATGAGGGGATTGGAGTGATTCAACATCATCATTTCAATCCTCTCACCACATCTGCATCCCAGTCAGCAGGAAGGGGAAGAAGGTGAGGGAAGCATAAATGAATTCCTCTTAAAGGCATGACCCAGAAGTTGTACACATCACTTCTACTCATATCCTATTGGCCAGAAGTTAGTTTTATGGACAGATCTTGATGTGAAAAAAGTTGGGAAGTATCATCTGTAACTGGTCAGCCCTATGTGCTGTTAAATTCAGGAAGACTTCTTATTTAAAAAAAAAAAAGAGGAGGAAGGCCATTGGTAGAATATTATCAGGCTCTGCTGCAGTTAAGTCAGAAGCACCTCAAGTTTGTCATATCCAAAAACAAAGTCATGATGATCTGTCTCCCAGGCTGAACCTCTGTCAGAGTTTCACCTGAGTAAATGGCACCCAGGGTCAATCCTGCTAGGCTCTTCAGAAACCTCAGCATCTGTATACTCTCTTCTTTCCCTCACTTTTCGATTATATTATCACCAAGCCCTGCTAATTTGTAACAAAGAAGCTTTCTTTTCTCCATCTCTCCTGCCATTCTAGTACAAGCATCCATTATCTCTCGCTTAGACCACTGCATAGCCTCCTAAATGGGCTCCTCACTTTCATCATGGTGCCATTTCCTCCACTGCTGATACTATAGCCAGGGTGGTGTTTCTCTGGTAACAATTTGGTATTCCAGTCTCCCCATTAAAATCATCTATTGATGTCCAGTGTTCTCAATACGCCTCAAAACCCTGTATGTCATGCCTCACCCTATTATGCATCCCCATTCACCTCCATGTCTCACTTCTCTCTACATTGAGTTACAATTTTTTTCTCCACTCTCTGGCTGTGACTTGCTTCTTCCAGCATAGTATCATCTGACTGGAATCTTTACCTCCCTTTCTTATCCCCACCTTTTTATTAACTTCTAGCTTTCTTCAGTCCATAATGCAACACCTCCTAAGGGAAACTCTATCACCGTCTTTTTGTGTGTGGTTTCTTTTGCTCAGCATTATTTTTTGAGAGTCATCCATTTTATTGTCTATATGAAATTATGGCAGTGCAACCTAAGTTTTGTGGGCATCCAGTCAACACACAGAAATGACCCAATCTCCTTTTCACAGTGAAAGGATTACATCTCATAATCCTGAGCTAATTCAGTGCATAAAACATTCAAATCTCAAGTACCTTCTTCTTCTAGTCTTGGGATGCATCTGCTTTCTACTGGGATTTGTAGGGATGAACAATTCTTAAGAAAGAAACTGTCAGGTTTTCTAATGGGTTGGAGTACCTTTTGTGAAAACATTTCTACCAATTTAAACATGGAAAAGGATTGACTGAGGTTTAGAGTTATAGAAGAAAAAATATTCAATATAAAATAATTGAGACTTTGTTCCATTATTAATGAACATAATTTACCTAGTTACATGGAAATGACATTGATCTGGCATTGGTGCCATGTGACAATGTCTACTTAGTTTTGTTTTTTTGTTGTTGTTGTTTTTCATTTATTTAAAAAACAACATTCTGCATTTAAGCAACTTAACTATTGAATTTAGCATTTTATTCTTTTAAACTGGTTTGTATACTTTCAGTTTTAGGTGAGGGCATATTTGAATCATCAGAAATTTATGTAAAGCCAAAGAGGGAGAACTTTTCTGATTACTTTTAACAGTTTATAAATTTCCCATGGGAATTTACTTTTAATGAGTGCTAGGCCTTAGGGTTTATTTCACAGAGGTTCATTCAATGACTACACTGTGTCTCATAAATAATGAATTAGGCAAAAAAATAATCTTCTAATAACAAAAAGCTACGCTAAGATAATAGTAGAAAAATTAAGTTTTTAAAAAGAAAAATAACCCATAGCCCTAGCTGGTTTGGCTCATTGGATAGAGCACCAACCTGCAGACAAGAAAATTTGGCCAAGAAAGTAGATCATTTTAAAAGATAAAATCCAAGTATGCTCGAAGAACAAGAAGAAGAAGAAGGAGAAGGAAAAGTAAAAGGAGAAGGAGAAGGAGAAGGAGAAGGAGAAGGAGAAAGAAAGAAAAGAATGATCAATACTTGTAGTAGCAAGAGAAATACAAATTAAAATGAGATACCGCCCTAGCTGATAAAGCTTTGGCCTGCAGACTAAAGGGTCCCGGGTTCAAGTCTGGTCAAGGGCATGTGCCTGGTTGCAGACTTGATCCCCAATAGGGAGCATGCAGGAGGCAGATGATCGATGATTCTCTCTCATTATTGATGTTTCTATCTCTCTCTCCCTTTCCCTTTCTCTCTGAATCAAAAAATATATTTTAAAAAATAAAATGAGATAACCATTTTTCACTGAACACATGGCAAAAGAGTGGCAGTATACAATGCTGCTAATGCTACAGGAAACAATACTCTAATATATTGCTGAAGAGAGTATCTTTCCTTTATAGAAAGTATATGACAATATCTACTAAAATTTTATTTTTTTATTTTTTAATTAAATCTTTATTATTCAGATTATTTCATTTGTTTCTATTTTTTTCCCTCCATAGCACCCCTCCACCCACCTCCCACCCTTTATCTACCCTTAGTTCCCTCCCATTGATCTCATCCATAGGTGTATGATTTTTGTCCAGTCTCTCCCTGAACACCCCTCAACCCTTTCACCCGGAGAATTATCAGTCCACTCCCTTTCTGTGCTCCTGATTCTATTATATTCACCAGTTTATTCTGTTCATCAAATTTTTAATTCACTTAATTTTTAGATTCACTTGTTGATAGATATGTATTTGTTGTTCATAATTTTTTGTCTTTTACCTTTTTCTTCTTCCTCTTCTAAAAGAGTACCTTTCAGCATTTCATATAATATTGGTTTGGAGTTGATGAACTCCTTTAGCTTTTTCTTACTTGTGAAGCTCTTTATCTGCCCTTCAATTCTGAATGTTAGCTTTGCAGGATAGATTACTCTTGGTTGTAGGTTCTTGCTGTTCATCATGTTGAATATTTCTTGCCACTCCCGTCTGGCCTGCATCGTTTCTGTTGAGAAATCAGCTGACAGTCGTATAGGTGCTCCCTTGTAGGTAATGAACTGTTTTTCTCTTGCTGCTTTTAATATTCTCTCTTTGTCTTTTGCTCTTGGTATTTTAATTATGATGTGTCTTGGTGTGGTCCTCTTTGGATTCCTTTTATATGGGGTTCTGTGTGCTTCCTGGACTTGTAAGTCTATTTCTTTTACCAGATGTGGGAAGTTTTCAGTCATTATTTCTTTAAATAGGTTTTCAGTATCTTGCTCTCTCTCTTCTTCTGGCACCCCCACAATTCTGATGTTGGTACGCTTGAAGCTGTCCCAGAGGCTCCTTACATTATGTTCACATTTTGGGATTCTTTTCTCTTCTTGCTTTTCCAGTTCAGTGTTTTCTGCTTCTTTATATTTCAAATTGTTGACTTGATTCTTGCCTTTCTCTAGTCTGCTGTTAGGACTCTGTATAATAGTTTTTATTTCAGTCAGTGTATGTTTAATTTCTAGTTGGTCCTTTTTCATCTTTAGCTGGACCTTTATCATCTCTAGTTGGCTCTTTTGCATCTCTAGTTGGTCCTTTTTCATCTCCTCTTGGTACTCGCTAAATTTATCCATCATCTCTAGTTGGATCTTTTGCATCTCTAGTTGGTCCTTTCGCATCTCCTCTTGGGACTTGATTAATTTATCCATTTTTTCTAGCATGTTCTTGAAAAACCTTATAAGCGTGGTTTTGAACTCTATATCCAGTCATTTTTTTCCCTCCATTTCTTTTGTTTGTGATCCCTTCCCTTGTCTCTGCATTTTAACTATGCCAGGGAAACTTCTGTGTGGAATTCAGCCTTATGATACCACACTTGCAAAACCGAAGAAGCCTCTGTTGAGCTTGGGATGGATGGAGTCTCAGGGCTTAAGGGACCGCCTTGCCTTCCAGTCGGCCCCACCCTCCACGGTCCCTGAGTCTCACATGACTGGGTAGTCACTGGAGCGGTTCTTGTGCACGCGCGCACGCCCACAGTGCCTCTAGATCACTGCCTTTCCGGCTCCCCTGCGCTCCAGGACCACAGGTGTCTAGGTCTCCAGGGTTTCGCCCAAAACAGGGGCTTAGTGGAGTCAGAAGTGGCACAGTTGGGAGGGTCTGGCTCCCGCCCACTCTCGAAAGCCAGCGGCACAATCAGCAATCTGTCCTCCGCGCGGTACCATGTGAGACCAGACCTCTGATCTTTTGCAACTCCCCTAAATTTCCGTGCACCTCTCCCTTTCACAGTCCAAACTCACCCCGTATGAGTTTTGGCTGGATCTGGGGTTTAGTGTCGTATGATAAGGGGTTCAATGCTGTTGGGAGTCTCCGTTTCCCTCCCGCCAGAGAAAGCAAGCCTGGTACTCCGGCACCTGCTCTCTCAGCATGTGTGTCTCCGTAACTCAGCTTTTTGCAGCTCCTCTGGGTCTCTGTGAGCCCCTCTCTTTCCTTCTAGCTGTAGAACTTACACTCAGCCAGCTTTCCTGTGGTTCTGGATGATGTCTGTTCTGTCTTTTAGTTGTAGTTTTGAAATTGTTGTGCGAGGCAGCAGTGTAGGTGTTTACCTATGCTGCCATCTTGGATTCTCTCTACTAAAATTTTAAATGCTCATACCCCCTTGAACCATCAATGCAAACTTTGTAAATCTGCCCTATCAGATATAAAAGCTCTGGTGTATAAAAACAGACATAAAAAATGTTTATAGCAGCCACGTTTGTCAAGAAGAAAAAAAGGAAACATTCAAAATGTTCCCCGAAAATAAGGTATCCACATCATAAAATATCACGCAGTTATTAAGAAGAGTGGGCTAGGCCTCTATCTGTTGATGCAGAACAATGTCCATGATACTTTGGTGGGAAAAAGAACAAAATAAGGTGTAGCATATTCTTATTACACACACACACATACACACACACACACACTCACATATAAACACTTAATGGAGTTATAATTGGCATACAATAAAATATACCCATTAAGTGCACTATTTAATAAGTTTTAAACAAATGCACACATTCATTCTCTATTATCTCAATCAAGATATTTAAAAATCTGTCATCCAAAAATGTTCCTTTGTGCCCCTTGACAGTGATTCCCTCTACCAGCCCAGGCAACAATTGAACTTTCTATCCCTATAGATTAACCCTGCCTGCTTTAGGATCTAACATAAATGGAATCATACTCTTTTGTGTGTGGCTTCTTTTGCTCAGTTTAATATTTTGAGAGTTATCCATATTGTTGCTTGTTTCAGCAATCTGTTCCTTTCTATTTCTGAGTATGATTCTGTTGTAGAAACATACTACAATCACCTATTAAATGTGTGTGTTGTTTCCAGTTTTTGCCTATTATATAAACTATTATACATTTGTACAAAGTCTTTGTACAAACTCTTTTCATTTTTCTTGGGTAACTATTTACAAGAGGACTTCCTGAGTCACATTTTAAGTGTCTGTTTAACTTTATAAGCAATGCCAAATAATTCTCCCATCAACAATATAGGTATATAAGGTTTCCAGTTGCTCCACATCCTTATCAACACTTTCTTTATCAGTCTTTTTTATTTTAAGTATTTAATTAGATGTACAGTGTATCTTGAGGTTTTAATTTGTATTTCCATAAAAACTAAAGATAAGCATCTAAGCATATGCTTAATGGGCATTTGTAAAATTTTTGTGAACCATCTTTTCAAGTCTTGCCTGTTTTTTTTAATTATGTTGTTTTTTGATTGTTGAATTGTGTGTTACTTATATGTCTGGCACAATTTTTAGAGTTGTATAGAAAAATATTTTCTTAGAGTCAGTGTTTCAAGTTTTTATTTTTTTATTTTTTAAAATTAATTTTTGTTAATTTTTTATACATATCTCCCCATTGCCCCCTCTCCCTCCCAGGCATACTCCGACCCCCCAGTGTCTGTGATCATTGGTTATGCTTATATGAATGCATACAAGTCCTTTGATTGATCACTTATCTACCTCACCTAACTTTAATCTTTCTGCTGTAATTTCACAGTCTGTTTGATGCTTTATGATTTTTGTCCTCCTGAGAATTATCAGTCTACTCCCTTTCTGTGCTCCTGATTCTATTATATTCACCAGTTTATTCTGTTCATCAAATTTTTAATTCACTTAATTTTTAGATTCACTTGTTGATAGATATGTATTTGTTGTTCATAATTTTTTGTCTTTTACCTTTTTCTTCTTCCTCTTCTAAAAGAGTACCTTTCAGCATTTCATATAATACTGGTTTGGAGTTGATGAACTCCTTTAGCTTTTTCTTCTCTGTGAAGGTCTTTATCTGCCCTTCAATTCTGAATGATAGCTTTGCTGGATAGATTATTCTTGGTTGTAGGTTCTTGCTGTTCATCACGTTGAATATTTCTTGCCACTCCCGTCTGGCCTGCATCGTTTCTGTTGAGAAATCAGCTGACAGTCGTATAGGTGCTCCCTTGTAGGTAATGAACTGTTTTTCTCTTGCTGCTTTTAATATTCTCTCTTTGTCTTTTGCTCTTGGTATTTTAATTATGATGTGTCTTGGTGTGGTCCTCTTTGGATTCCTTTTATATGGGGTTCTATGTGCTTCCTGGACTTGTAAGTCTATTTCTTTTACCAGATGTGGGAAGTTTTCAGTCATTATTTCTTTAAATAGGTTTTCAGTATCTTGCTCTCTCTCTTCTTCTGGCACCCCCACAATTCTGATGTTGGTACGCTTGAAGCTGTCCCAGAGGCTCCTTACATTATGTTCACATTTTGGGATTCTTTTCTCTTCTTGCTTTTCCAGTTGAGTGTTTTCTGCTTCTTTATATTTCAAATTTTTGACTTGATCCTTGCCTTTCTCTAGTCTGCTGTTAGGACTCTGTATAATAGTTTTTATTTCAGTCAATGTATGTTTAATTTCTAGTTGGTCTTTTTTCATCTTTAGTTGGATCTTTTGCATCTCTAGTTGGTCCTTTTTCATCTCCTCTTGTGTCTCACTAAATTTATCCATCTTTTCTAGCATATTCTTGAAAAACCTTATAAGTGTGGTTTTGAACTCTATATCCAGTCGTTTTTTTTCCTCCATTTCTTTTGTTTGTGATCCCTTCCCTTGTCTCGGCATTTTCACTATGCCGGGGGAAACTTCTGTGTTGAATTCAGCCTTATGATACCAACTGCAAAGCCGCAGAAGCCTCTGTTGAGCTTGGGAGGGGTGGAGTCTCAGGGCTTAAGGGACTGCCTTGCCTTCCAGTCAGCCCTACCCTCCACAGCCCCTGAGTCTCACGTGACTGGGTGATCGCTGGAGCCGTCCTTGTATGCGCGCACGCAGTGCCTCTAGACCGCTGCCTTTCCGGCTCCTCTGCGCTCCAGGACCACATGAGTCTAGGTCCCCAGGGATTCACCCAAAACAGGGGCTTAGTGACGTCAGAAGTGGCACAGTTGGGAGGGTCTGTCTCCCGCCCACTAGCAAAAGCCAGCGGCACAATCAGCAGTCTGTCCTGTGCCCAGTGCCGTGAGCGCTACCAGGCCTTTGATCTTTTGGGACTCCCCTAAATTTCCGTGCACTTCTCCCTTTTCACAGTCCAAACTCCCCCCGTATGAGTTTCGGCTGGATCTGGGGTTTAGTGTCGTAGGATAAGGGGTTCAATGCCGTTGAGAGTCTCCATTTCCCTCCCGCCAGAGAAAGCCAGCCAGGTTCTCCGGCACCCGCTCTCTCCGAGCTCGTCTCCGTACCTCGGCTTTTTGCAGCTCTCTGGGTCTCCGTGAGCCCCCTCTCTTTTCCTCTAGTTGTAGAACTTCCACTCAGCCAGCTTTCCTGTGGTTCTGGATGATGCCCGTTCTGTCTTTTAGTTGTAGTTTTGAAATTGTTGTGCGAGGCAGCAGTGTAGGTGTTTACCTATGCCGCCTTCTTGGATTCCCTCAAGTTTTTATTTTTTAATGGTATTTTTTGAAGAACAGAATCTTTTAACTTTGATAATAAAGCACCACTTTTCATTTGTTTTTTTTTTACAGATAGTGGTTTTTATGTCTATTCAAGCAATCTTTGCTACCCCAGGTTGCAAAGATCTTCTCCTGTGCTTTCTTTTAAAAATTTTAAGTTTTACATTCATGTCTATTTCATTCTAATTTTTACATATTGTGTGTAATAAGGTAGAGATTTGTTTTTCCTACATGACATCTGGTTGACCCAGCCCCATTCCTTGAAAAAACTGTCTTTTGTACATTGGATCACATGTACTATATGCCCTATTTTTTTTAAAAAGTATGCATATATGTGAGCATAGAAGAAAATATGGAAATATATATATCAAATTGTTAACATTGATTGCCTTTAAGAAAGTGGGATTGAAGGGGAAATAGGGATAAATAAGTATTTTTCTCTATACATTTATTTTGTGACTGCTCAACTTTTATATTTCAACAGAAAGAAAGGTAATGTATTATTACTATACAGATAGAAAGTAAGATCAGCCTGGCTGGCGTCATTCAGTGGTTGAGCATTGACCTATGAGCCAGAAGGACACGATTCAATTCCCAGTCAGGGCACAAACCCAGGTGGGCTGGATCGCCAATGGGCAATGTGCAGGAGACAGCCTATCACTGATTCTCATCATTGATGTTTCTATCTCTCTCTCCCTCTTCCTTCCTCTCTGAACTCAATAAAAATATTTTTTTTAAAAAAGAAGAGAAAGTGAGATTATTCCAATACTTCAAAAAAAGAGGTGATGGGCCTGGACTAGAAAATGGCATCAGATTGAGGAGGGGGTGATAGAGACAAGAGATGATTTGAAGGCAAAAGTGGTTGATTGGATGACTTAATGAATATGGAAGAAGAAGAGGGGAGAGGAACAGCAAAAATGACTCCAGATTTTGAGCCTAGAAAAATGATGGTGCTCAGGGGGAAAAAAATTAGAAAACTGGAGTGAGGCATTAATTTCATAGAATGAAGGGGTACATTTAGCTGAATTTGAGGAGACCATAGATATCTGAGTAGGACTGTCCAATCAGCAGCTACTTTTAATTTGTTAAGGATAAATTAATCTCTTAATCTAGAATAACCAAATATCTCTAAGCAAAAGTTCTTGGGACATATTTGTTACTACTACAAACATTTTCTGACACCCACCATTGGCAGGCATCATGTTCTGGGCTAGGCACAGGGCATACAGAGATGAACTGAACATGACCTACATGTAACAACATACTGTGTTGGGAAGATATAGGTACATGTCTTAGACCATTTGAGTGGCAACAACAAAATACCACAGACTTAAAAACTAGACACAATTTCTCACAGTTTTAGAGATTGGAAAGTTTCTAGACAAAGGTGCTCCTTGATTTAGTTCTTATTGAGGGCCCTCTTCCTGGTTTGCAGATTGCCCTTCCTTTTGTATCCTTTTCTGATGCAGGGAGAGAGAGCGAGCTCTGGTATTTCTTCCTCTTCTTATGAAAGCACTTGCATTTTGTGGGGAGAGAGTGTCAGAGTTTCAACATATTAATTCAGTGGGAGGGACACAATATTCCACTATACTATTATATTATTACTAGAGGCCCAGTGGATGAAATTCATGCATGGGGTTGGGGGGAGTGTCCCTCAGCCCAGCGTGCACCTCTCCAATCTTGGACCCCTCGAGGGAAGTCTGACTGCCCATTTAGGCCCAATCCCACCAGGCCTCACAATCCAGGACTGCTGGCCCCCAACTGCTCATCTGCCTGCCTACCTGATTGCCCCTAACCACTTCCCTGCCAGCCTGATCGACACCTAACTGCTCCCCTGCTGGCCCAATTGCCCCTAACTGCCCTCCCTTGCAGGCCTTGTTGCCCACAACTGCCCTCCCCTGCTGGCCATCTTGTAGTGACCATCTTGTGTCCACACAGGGGCAGCCATCTTTGACCACATGGGGGCGGCTATCTTGTGTGTTGGAGCTATAGTCAATTTGCATATTACCTCTTTATTATATAGGATAATCATGTCATTATTTATTAACAGTATACAATTAATTGTAATCACAAGTTAATAAAGAAATATAGTTGGTTCAGAGATTTCAGATACATTGTATTTAAATGGTACTTCTCAAACATTTAAGTGCGCTTGGAAATAATTCCCTTCATTATTTCAGCACTCTTCCTAAGTCTTAATCTATTACTTTATTTCACAAACCCTTTTTTAGCATATATTGCAAAGAGATCCAATGGGTCTTAGCAAGAATAGGTGGAGTCTAAGTTAAAGTAACCTTTCTACACTGATTTTTATTCCTTCTTTCCTTTTCGGATAAAGAAATTGAGAGTCATAGGGTATGCAAAAGTGTATTCAAAATACAGAAAAACTGGAATACTAATTATACCTGATTTTCTTGAAAAAAAATTTTAATGAAAATGTCCCAATTTGTGGGGAAATAAGATTAGAAACCTCAAAAGAAAATAATTAATGAGAAAATCATTAACATTGATTGAGGGTTTATAAACTATGTACAGACACTATGCTAAAATAGGCTTCATATGCTATTTTTATGTAATGGTCACAAAACCCCTGAGGATCTTATTACAATTCCCACTCACATATGAGGTATCAAGGCCCAGAAAGGTTAAATAACTTTCCCAAGGTCACCCAGCTAATAAACAGAAGAGTAGAAACTTGAACTCAGGTCTCTCTTATTTCTAAGCTCAGGATCTCAAATAAATAACTACGAATAAAAATATATATAATAGTTATCACATACTATATGCCAAAAACTATGCTAAGAATCTCTTAATATACAAGTCATTATCTTTTTCAAATTTCTCTGACATTAATTCATTTGAGCTTCTTGATTAGGTCTGAGGAAGACAGCAGAAGAGAGCAAATAGATAAGAAAGAATAAGGGAAATATGTAGACATAAATCATTGGTTTGATTAGGTTATGAATTTAGAGTAATTTTTGTCTTAATTGTTTAATGATGCATTTTCTATAAGTAACATTTTGTTATGGGAAAGAATAAGAGTTTGTCTAGTTCCCAACCCACCAACTATTAGATGAATTATCATGGGTAAAAACCCCAATGTCTCTGAGCCTCAGCTTCCTAATCTATAAAATGGTACAACAAAAACACTGCTACCAGCTCCCTCTCAGAAGTATTATAAAAATCAAGAGAGATGATTTATGCAAAAGCACTTTATACAATTATTTTAAATACCATATGTTTAGACCCAAGGCAAAAAGTGGCTTAATCACACGTAATATTTACATGATTTTGATCACTCAGATGCTATAAACACTCTGTAAAAGAGTAGGCATTAATAATTAAAACAGCTTGGTGTTGGCATATGAATACACAGATGGAGCAATAGACAGACTAGAAACAGACCACCCACATATGGGAATTTGGTATAGGATAAAGTGAATTTCACATCACTAGAGGAATAAGATATTTCAATGAGTATATCAGAAATGGGCAGCAAAATGGAAAAATAAGTTTGATGCTTCATTTATCACTTATTCTAACATAATTTCCAGATGTTTCAAATAATTAAACCTAAAAATAATCAAACTGTAAATTTCTAGAAGATAACACAGGAGAATTTATTTATTTGGGGGAAATAAATATCATTCCAAATAAAACACAAAGGTACATAAACCATAAAAGAAAAGATTCCTAAATTCAACTACATAAAAATTTAAAATCCTGAAAGGGAAAAAAATGCCACAAAAAAAAGTCAAAAGGCAAATGACTAACTGGGAAAGAATATGACAACATATATGACAAACAAGAGATTAAACCACTTAGCAATAAATTAACAAATATTTACTGAGTAACTATTATTTGCCAGGTACCATTCTAAACTTTTTGAGATTCAAATAACATTTAAAACTCCCTGCCTTGTACAGCTCATATTCTGTTGTGAGAGACAAAATAAAAAAAAAATACATAGTTTACCTACTTGATAATATAAATAGTATTTAGACATGAAAAAGTGTCCACTCTCCCTCATCACAATTAAAAATGCATGCACTCACTAGTCCAGCAATTCTACTTCTAAAAATTTATGCTACAGATATATTTGTGTATGTGTACAATGACATGTATGTTCACTGTATTGCTTCTAATAGTAAAAAGACTTACAACTTGCATAGATACCCATCAATAGGAGAGTGGTCAAGCAAATATGAATCACATCTAAAACGGTACAAGTTGTTAAAAAGGATGAAGTTGCTGAAAAGAATGAGGCAGAACTATATGTGTGAAAAATTCCTCAAACCATATCGTTAATAAAAGTAAGGTTCTGAACAGTTTACATGCAATGCTAAGCTAGTAAATCCTATATAATAAAGAGCTGATATGCTAATTAGACAGGACAGCAGAATGACCTTCTGGAACAATCAGTGGGTGGGGGGTGGGGCTGTGAGGGCTGAAGCAGCAGGGCCTGCGAAGGCTTCCCTTTGCACAAATTTTGTGCATCAGGCCTCAAGTATTTAATAATACAAAAAAATTTAAGTATGTGTATGTTACATAAAATAATTACATTTTACCAATAAATATAAAGGATTTTAGTGCACAATTTACAAATAATAAAATATTGTATACTCTTCATTATAAACTTCAAGCTATAACATCTACAGGAGTTGCTATTTCTTACAAAATCCATTGTTAATTTTTAATTCTATCACTAACAATTGTGTCACAAAATTAGAACACAAATAAAGTTTAAGTAAATCAACAAAGCACTCATATCACTGACAAATGAGTGTGATTCAAACATGATGATTGGTTGATGTTTCATTTTTATTTACAAGTAAAACAAAACAACAAATATGCATGTTACAACCTCACTTGTTTATCAATGATATGGGCAACTTGCTGAATCAGATAATAGTTTTTGAATACTGGAAAAGTATTTCTTCAACTCACAACCTAACAAAGTTAGACACAACGGTTTTATGTTTAATCTGCATGACTATCATTTCTTCATCACTTTTCTAAGTCTATAACAGGAGTCAGCAAACAACAGTCCTTGTCTCTGTCAACACAGTTTGGAATATAGTCATGTTAATTCATTTCCATGTTGTCTATGGCTGCTTTTGTGCTGCAGCAGTTCAGTAGCTGCCACAGAGACCATGTGCCCACAAAGCCTCAGATATTGACTATCTGCACCTTTACAAAAATGTTACAGACCCCTGGTCTAGACAGTTAGCAAAACAATAAATCAAGCTCTGTTTTCTACTGTTTGCTTATTTCCAAGCTGTAAATATTCCCACCATGAGCAATGCCAAGCCACCACCATATCCTCACTGACTGCAGAATTGGAAGAGATGCAAATAGCACACCATTATATCACGTGTAGTGTTTCTACACTAAAGATACAATATACATAAATAACTTCAAAAACATAGATAGGAGTAACATGCTTAAAGTAACTAGGAAGCTATGAGTTTTGCTTTTTTAAATATAATTTATTTAATTATAAGGTCATAATTTAATTTTTAATAATGGTATTTAACAACTCATAAAATTACTGAAAATTTAACAATTGAGTCTTCTGAGCCACTAGGATTGGCTTCAGCCCACCACTGAGAATGGTATGTTGTCAAATGTGTGATAAATGTGTAATTGAGAGCATAGCTGCATATTCCTATATGATTTTATATGCACAGAGTTTTTCTGGAGTATGCAGCCAGCAGTGTGGCCAAGTGGTTATGCAATGACCTATAAACCAGGGGGTCACAGTCCGATTCCTTGGCAGGGCACATGTCTGGGTTGTGGACTCAATCCCCAGTGTGAAGCATACAGGAAAGCAGCCGATCAATGATTCTCTCTCATCATTTATGTTTCTATCTCTCTCTCTTCCTCCTCTCTGAAATCAATAAAAATATATTTTAAAAAAATAATCTGATGCAGGAGGCAGCTGATTGGTGTTTCTCTCTCACTGATGTTTCTGACTCTCTCTCCCCCTCCCTTCCTCTCTGTAAAAAATCAATAAAGTATATTTTTAAAAAGTAATCTGAGAATAGTCATTGTTTCTAGGATGGGCAATTGAGGGTAAAGGAGTTAGAATGGAATGTAGATTTATTTTTTACTGTATATTCTTTTATATAGAGTTTTAAATTTTTTATCATATGCCTTTGTTACTCTTAAAACCCTAATTTATTGTTTGTTTGATTGTTTTTAAGTAGGCAATTAAATCATTTTTCCCTGAGGTTCCCTTTCACTATGGAGAGTCTGGTAGTGCCCTGGCACAGCCCCACCTCTGGCTTGAGGGTTGGAGGCATGCCTCCTGAGATAAAAGTTCATCAGGGAGAGGAGCCCTGGAGGCTGAGTGACAGCCCTTATGAATCAGCACTCTTCCCAAATAAAACAATGGCCTGAATGAAACCTCAAAAACTTTGGGCCCATTACATTTCTTTGACTTATCTTTCTTCCTCCATATCTGTTTGTTAACCTTTCCTGGAAAAATTAAGTAAGATTTTCTCCTAACCAATTTTTCTAGCATTTTAAGTAGCAGGCCACAACGCCCAGGCTGCCAACTGCTTCCCACATGCCAAGACTTCTTGACTATATTTACCACAGTGCTCTAGTGCCCCGGGGCTATTCTGTTCAGGATCAGTAAAGCAACTGCCAGTTGAGGTTCACACATTCTGGACCCCATGCATCTACTCTGTTGTTCACAGATTTTGAACTTCTTTCTGACCCCCTTAGTCCTGATCGAGGACCTGCCTCATGTTTCCCACTGTGGTCCTGACCTGCACATGAGCTTCATGGCTGTACCTTTCCCACATGTGCAGCCTGGACTGACCATTACTGCCCAGATACCCAGTTCAGCTTTTCCAGTCTCCTGCTCTGTTCTCCAACTTTCTCCATCCTTTCTCCTTTCTTCCTTTTGAACCTATAACCAGATATCTTTACACCCTCACCACAGACTCCAAACTTGGAATCATGTCCAGTTCCACCATTCAAGAACACCTCCAAATGTTTGTTTTCTAGGTAAGATTTCCTGTGACAACAGACAGCAACAGGTGCATCTATGTCCTTGCAAGTTCCTAAAGGCTTCGTTTCCCAGCCAGTTCCAGGCTAGATGAGGTTAGAGGATGCCTCAGATAAGGTTCCCCTGAAGCATAAGTTAGTATAAAAGTGATATAATATTGGTGTGTCTTCACAAGAGATATTGGAGGGGTAATGGGAAAGAGATGCAGGAAGTGGGAGGAAGGTAAACAAGAATGCAATATTTTTGTTTGTTTTTATTTACCTTAAGTATTTTTTTATTTTTCAATTATGGTTGACATACAATATTATATTAGTTTTAGGTCTACACCCAGTGATTTGACATTATATAATTTACTAAGTAATCATCCCAATAAATCTAGCACCCACCTGACCTCATACATATTTGTTACAATATTATCAACTATGCTTAACTTTACTTCCCAGTGACTATTCTGTAGCTAACAATTTTGATTTCTTAATCCCTTCATCTTTTTCACCCAGCTCCCCCAACTATCCCCATTATCTGGCAACCATAAAAATGTTCTCTGTATCTATGAGTCTGTTTCTGTTCTGCTTGTTAATTTATTTTGTTTTTTAAATTGAAATGTTTACTGCCATTTTATTATTCATACTCTCCTTCTTCTTCTTGTTGTTGTTAATTTATTTTGTTTTTTAAATTCAAATGTTTACTGCCATTTTATTATTCATACTCTCCTCCTCCTCCTCCTCCTCCTCCTCCTCCTCCTCCTCCTTCTT
>JAAGEH010000392.1:22193475-22230253 GCA_011751065.1 Lasiurus cinereus | reverse complement strand
CTCCTCCTCCTCCTCCTCCTCCTCCTCCTCCTCCTCCTCCTTCTCCTCCTCCTTCCCTTTCTTCTTCTTCTTCTTCTTCTTCTTCTTCTTCTTCTTCTTCTTCTTCTTCTTCTTCTTCTTCTTCTTCTTCTTCTTCTTCTTCTTCTTCTCCTTCTTCCCTTTATCATTTGATATAGTACTGGTTTGGTGGTAATGAACTCCTTTATATTTTTCTTGTCTATGAAACTCTTTACATATCCTTCTATTCTAAATGATAGCTTTGCTCAGTTGAGTAATCTTGATTGTAGGTCCTTGGCTCTCATCAGTTTGAATATTACCTGCCAATCTCTTTTACCTACAAAGTTTCCATTGAGAAATCAACTGACAATCTTAAGGGAGTTCCCTTGTAGGTAACTAACTGCTTTTTTCTTGCTGCTTTTAAGATTCTCTCTTTGTCTTTAACCTTTGGCATTTTAATTATGATGTGTTTTGGTGTGGGACTCTTTGAGTTCATCTTGTTAGGAACTCTTTGTGCTTCCTAGACTTGTATGTCTATTTCCTTCCCAGGTTAGTAAAGTTTTCTATCATTTTTTTTTACACAGGTTTTTTTATTTTTTGCTTTCTCTCTTCTCCTTCTGGTACCCCCATGATGAGAACATTGATATGCTTAAAATTGTCCTGGAGGCTCCTTATACTATACTCGTTTTTTCTTTTTGCTATTCTGATTAGGTATTTTCTGCTTCTTTATCTTCCAAATCTCTGCTATGATTCTCTGTTTCATCTACTCCACTGCTGATTCCCTATAATGTATTCTTCATATCAGTTCATGTAGTCTTCATTTATGACAGGTTCTGTTTTGTATTCTACTTTCTTTTTTTATGTTTTCTATCTCTTTATTGAAGTTCCCACTAAGTTTAGCTATTCTTCCTCTTTGAACTCTGTATCTAGTAAATTGGTTTTCTCTGTTTTGGTTAGTTCTGTTTTTGTTTTGTTTTTCATTTGGGACATGTTTCATTGTCTCCTCCTTTTGGCAGTCTCCCTGTGTTTGTTTCTGTGTATTCAGTAGAGCTTCTACATCTCCATGGCTTGGTAGAGTGGTCTTTAGTTGTAGGTGTCCTGTAGGGTACACTGGCTAAGCCTCCCCATTCATCCTATTTGGGCACTCCAAATGCACCCTACCCATGTGGTCTATGTACATCCTCTTGCTGTAATTGAGCATTAATTGCTGTTGGAATATCAATGGCACGGATTTACCACCAGACTGATTGGTTGCAAGAACTAGTTATGACCACTATGGAGGATCAACTGTGCAGGGGCCCACCCCATGGAGCAAGGCTTACTTCAGCAGGGCTCTGGTGCTTGCTGAGTTCACCCCTTGAGTGTGTGACTACGGAGGTGGTTAGGTGGTGCTTTGATGTGGTTTGAAGATGTCTACCCGGTACAATGGCTCTGGGCCTCCCAGAAGGTGCAGGTCAAGGTCAGCCACCACCTGTTTTCTACCCAGGGCTACAAAGAGGTCTACAAATGGCTTCTACTTATACTGGGCTTACAGGTACCCAGAAGAGGCCAGGCTACGAATCAAGGTTGGCTGATGCTAGTGCCAGGCCTGGGCCATTTATGAGGTATTGAGGAGGCTAAGACCAGCTGCTGCTTGTTTGAGAGATTTTAGAAAAGCTTGAAACATGAGCAAAGATAAATCATTCATATGGAAAAGCCACTGGAAATAGCTTGGGTAGGCCTGCAAAGTGGGTCAGACTGGATCTCAGGAAATCATCAAGATTAGGAAAATAGTGTTAGCTAGGTTGATGGAGTCTCAGATGTAGCACCTGCCTGCTGGATCTGTAGGGGGTTGAGAGGTCAGAAAAGTAACAGTGGTCTCTGTCAGCACTTCTGTCTGAGAGAAAGCTGTCCCTCAGCTCTTCCCCTGATGCCAGACAATTCAGTTCCTCCCTTTATATCCCTGGTGCCTTTTGATTTGCTGCTGCAGTGCTGAAGCTCAGAGCTAGTGAGTCTGAGTAAATCCATTGTGGGCCCTTTAAGCAGAATGCCTGGGACTCCAGCAGCCTTTCTTCTGAATCAACTGCAACTCCCACTGAAGTTATGGGGACTTCTCTTTCCAGCAGTGATAGCTCACAGTCCGGCAGGGCCATAACAATGTAAATTTATCATTGCCATCAACTGCACATGAGTCTGGGATTTCTGTATGTACCCACCATTTAGGAAGCTGTATGAAGTGACAGTTGTGCCTTGGTACTTTAGAGTTGAACAGTTCCTGGCCTCCCCATGACTACTGTGTAACATCTTTTGTAAAATAGAGATAATAAGAGTACTAACTCTACAGAATGGTATAAAGATAAAATGTAATTAAACATGAGAAGCATTATCATAGTGCTTCTGGTACATAATGAGTGCTATAAATGTTAACCATTGTTGTTTTTATTTATTTGTTTATAACCCTTACCCAATGACATGCTTTTTCATTGATTATAAAGAAGAAGGGGAAGGAGGGAAGAATGAAGAGAGAGAGAGAGAGAGAGAGAGAGAGAGAGAGAGAGGAGAAGAGAGAAAGGGAGAGAGAAACATCACAGTGAGAGACAAACATCAAACTGTTGCCCACCCTCTCCCCCCCGTATATGCCCTAACTGGTGATTGAATCTGAAACGTGGATGTCTGCCCTGACCAGGAATCAAACCCATAACGCTTTGGTGCATGGATCGATGCTCTAACCAACTGAGCCAAACTGGCCAGAGCTGTTGTTATTTTGGTAAAGGCACAAGAAAATAATTTATCCACTTAGCTGAGGTAAAGGGAGGGACCAACTATGTTAACTTCATGGAAGATCTGACACTGAGCTGGGATGTGATGGCAAAGGCAAGACTTTGCTCCTTGAGGCTATTTATGATGTGCATTCTTTAGACTTAATCTCACTACTGGGCATAACTGGAGGGAAGCCACTCAGCCTGATACAGGTGGCTACTACTCCACCTCTACTGTCTGCAAACTCAGCTGGATACTCAGTGCAGTCTGGCAATCGTTTAGTATTCTCTAGTCAGCCCTACTTCACAGGCATCATACCTATTCTCTATGTCCACATTCATTCATTTCTTAGCAGTCATGAAACTTAACTCTGATTTCTTTCTGTTTCTCTGTCCAGTTATTTTTAATATAATACCTCTTATATACAAAACTCATATAATGTATATGTGTATATAAACACAGATATACAGTTTTTAATAACATGAAAACAGATATTCTAGCTACCCAAATAAAAATAAAACATTACCAGCATCTTTATTTTTTAATTTAATTTTTAAAAATTTATATTGTTGAGAGTATTATAGATGTCCCCCTTTTCCCCTCTCACACTTCTTTGGCCCCAGTTTCCACCCTGCCCCAGGCCTTCACTACCCTATTGTCTGTGTCCATAGGTAATGCATATATGCATATAAGATCTTTGGTTAATCTCTTTCCACTCCCCCACCTTCCCGCTGAAAATTGTCAGTCTTTTCCATGTTTCCATGCCTCTGATTTTATTTTATTCATCTGTTTATTGTGTTCATTAGATTTCTTGCCCATTTATTTTGATTTTTAGATTAAATTGTTAATAGATGGTATGTATTGCCATTTTATTGTTCAGATTTTTTATCTTTTTTTTCCCTCTTCTTTTTAAAGAAGACCTTTCAATATTTTATATAATACTGGTTTGGTGGTGATGAACTCCTTTAGCTTTTTCTTGTCTGTGAAGCTCTTTATCAGACCCTCAATTCTAAATGATAGCTTTGCAGTATAGAGTAATCTCAATTATAGGTCATTGCTATTCATCACTTTGAATATTTCTTGCCATTCCCTTCTGGTCTGCAAAGTTTCTGTTAAAAAAGTTTCTGACAGTTATATGGGAGCTCACTTGTAGGTAACTAACTGCTTTTTTATTGTTGCTTTTAAGATTTGTTCTTTGTCTTTAATCCTTGGCATTTTAATTATGATGTGTCTTGGTGTGAGCCTCTTTGGGTTCCTCATCTTTGGGACTCTGCATTTCCTGGACTTGTAAGAATATTTCTTTCACCAGGTAGAGGAAGTTTTCTATCATTATTTCTTCAAATAGGTTTTCAATATCTTGCATGCTCTCTTCTCCTTCTAGCACTCCCATAATGCAAATGTTGATATGCTTGAAGTTGTTCCAGAGGTTCTTTACACTATTTCAAATTTTGGGATTTTTTTTTCTCTTCTGGTTGGGTGTTTTTTGCTTCCTCATATGCCAAATCATTGATTTGACTCTTTGAATCCTCTACTCTACTGTCGAATCCCTGTAAATTATTCCTTATTTGTTAGTGTATGCTTAATTTCTAATATCCCTTTTCATGTCTTCGACATCCTAACGAAGATACTTGAAAGTCTCACTAAGTCCCTTGAAGCTCTCATTAAGATCCTTGAGCAATCTTATAACCATGGTTTTTAACTCTGTATCCAGTGATTTGCTTGCTTCCATTTCTTTCATTTGTGACATGTTTCTTTGTCTCCTCATGTTGGCTGCTTCCCTGTGCTTGTTTTATGTATTAGTTAGAACTGCTGAAATTGCTAGAGTGTTTTTGTAAAGTAGTTATCTTTGTAAAGTAGGGCCCAGTGGCTCAGCCTCTCCAGTCACCTGAGCCTGGCATTCTAGGTGCACCCTCCATAGGCTGTGTGCACAGTCTTGTTGTAGTTGAGTATTGATTGCTGTTGGTGTCACCAGGAGGAATCCCCATATAACAGGGCTTGCTTCAGTGGGTTTTAGTGCTCACTGAGTCTACCCCTTGAATATGTCACTTATGGATGTGTAGAGTTATAGTCCTGTATGGTTTGAAGCTGTCCACTGGGTGCACTGGCTCTGGGGCCTTCTGGGAAGTGCAAAATCAGCCACTGCCTGGGACTACCCAACAGAAGCTACAAATAGATCTGCAGATGACTGCTACTTGTATTGGGCTTGGAAATGCCTAGGCAAGGCCCAGTTGTGAAGCAAGGCAGACTGGTACCTCTTATAAATAGGTATGGGGCTTGCTGATACCAGCTGCTGGTTGTTTGCTTGAGAGCTTTTAAGAAAGTCCAAAACCTGAGCCAGGGAAAGCCACTCAAGTGGAAAAGCTGCTGCAAACAGCTTGGGTGGGGCTGCAAATTGGGTGGGATGTGGTCTCAGGGAATCACCAGAGCAGAGTAAACAGTGTGGGCCACCCTGATGGAAACTCAGAGACACCTACCAGTCAGCTCTGGGATGGGGAAGGTTCCAAGAATAGTGGCCCCTTTAAGTACCCTTGTACCAGCATCTTTAACATCTCTATGCTCCCCTCTCTAATTGTGTCTACTGCCTTCCACCAAAGAGGTCATCATTACACTGAAATTTATGTTTATCATTCCCTTGCTTTTTCTCCATAAAATATTGTATTAGTTATCTATTGCTTGTAACAAATTATTCCAAAACTTAACAACTTAAAATGATGAACTTTTGTCATTTCTCATGTTTGTTTTGTGGTTAGAAATTTGGGAGCAGCTTCATTGAATGATCCTGTATCCAGATCTCTTCTAAGGTTTCAATCAAGACTTCATCCAGGGCTTCAGTCTTCTGGGGCTAAGGAGACATTTCCAAGATGCCACATTCACATGGCTTTTGGCAAGAGGCATCAAATCCTTGCCACATGGACCTCTTCATTGAACTACTTGAATGTCCTTAGAACATGGCACTTGGCTTCCCTCAGAGCAAGGGATCCAAGAGGAGGCAAGGAAAAAGTCACATTGTCTTTTATGATCTAGTACCAAAAGTCACACACTAGCCCTGGCTGGTATGGCTCAGTTGGTTGAAGCATCATTCATACTGTAAATCGAAAGGCTTTGGGCTCAATTTCTGGTCAGGTCACATACCTAGGTTGCAGATTAGATACCCAATCTGTGGGGCAGATTTGGGAGGCAACTGATTAATATTTCTCTCTCATATTTCATTCTCCCTCTCTCTCTCTCTCTCTCTCTCTCTCTCTCTCTCTCTCTCTCAATCTCACTCTCTCTTTCTTTCTCTCTCTCCCCTACCCCAGTTTCATCCTCTCTCAAAAAATCAATGAGCATGTCCTTGGGTGAGCTTTTTTTAAGTCACTCTATCACATAATTATTCTTTATTCTATTCATTAGAAGTGAGAGTCATTAAATCCAACCCACATTCAAGAGAATAGGAATTAAGATCCATCTTTTAAAAGGAGTGTCAGGATGTAAGAATTTGGTGAGTGTGTGTATGTGTGTGTGTTTATGTTTATCTCTACCTAAGTGGAATCCCACTGTATATGTCCTGTGGCTTGCAGCTTCATCCAACCTTATATTTTTTTAAGATCCATTCATATTGATACATTGTATTAGTCTGCTAGAACTGCCATAATTAAATATCACAGATGGCAACTCCAACAATAGAAGTTTATTTTTTCATGATTCTGGAGGCTACAAGTCCAAGATCAAGGCGTCAACAGGATTGGTTCCTTTTAAGGCCTCTCTCCTTAGCTTATAGATGGCCATTTTCTTCCTATGTCTTCACATAATCTTCCTTCTTTATGTGTCTGTATCCTAATTTTCTTTTTTTATTGGGACTCAGGTCATTGGATTAGGACCCACCTTAATGACTTCATTTCAACTTAATTACCTATTTAAATATATTATATTCAAATACAGTCACATTCTGACATACTGGGACTTCAACACAAATTTCACAGGAACAAATACCATTCATAACACACATAGATAAGTGGTTTGCTATTTTTCACTATTCTATGGTATCTCGTTGTCCAAACAGACAAAAGTATACTTTTCTATTCTACCAGTAACAGATATTTTGGTTATTTACAGTATTTTGTTACTATTAATGATACTGCCACATGCTTCCTGGCACCCTTGAACATGTAAGATATATGCATCTTCATATTTACTAAGTTAATGGCAATTTTTTCCAAAGTGGTTGCACTAATTTACAACCCCACTAGCAGCACATCAGAGTTCTCATTAGTCCACATTCTGGCCAGTATTTGGCATTTTCAGACTTTCTAAATGTTATCATCTCAGGGGTGAGAAATCATATATTTTGTGGTTCTAACTAGCATTTTACAAATTACCAATGAAGTTGAAGATCTTGTCATTTGTTTATGAAATGGTTGGGTTTTTTTATTTTGTCCCTTTATTTCTTGGGTTGCTCTTTTATTTTCCTTATTGATTAGTCAGAGTTCTTTACATATTAGTATTGCAAATGTTTTCTAGCCCCTGTGGCTTGTTTTTTTTTTACTTTCTCTTGCCAAGTTATACAAGTTGTGGCTCCTATTCTTTTGCCCATCTCTCTTTTGTGTTTTTCCTCGGGCCCTGTTCTCTCCATGTTTTACATACTGTCTTTAGTTAATCAGTCCAATGAATAAACTTTTCACATATTCTCCAGGATCCTAAATCTATACCTTCAAAATAACTCTACTGGATATCTTAAAGTTCACTAAAGTCTCCATATTCTCTTTTTCTAACTTGTAAACTTTTGCCCATGCTTGCCACTCTTTTTTTTTTTTAATATATTTTATTGATTTTTTTACAGAGAGGAAGAGAGAGGGATAGAGCGTTAGAAACATCGATGAGAGAGAGACATCCATCAGCTGCCTTCTGCACGCCCCCTACTGGGGATGTGCCCACAACCAATGTACATGCCCTTGACAGGAATCGAACCTGGGACCTTTCAGTCCGCAGACCGACGCTCTATCCACTGAGCCAAACCGGTTTTGGCAGCTTGCCACTCTTAATGTAATATCATCTTCCACTCCCCACCTCTATTTCCCTATATACTTTTTATCACTAACTCCTACTAACCTTTAAGTCCCAGATCTCAGGTCTCGGCTTTATAGGACCTCTCACTGTGCTCCCATATCACTGTATAATTGCCCTAACGTTGCACTTAGCACACTTTACTGCAGTTAGCTTTTTACTTGGCTGTCTCCCAAATCAGACTATGAATTCCCATTACATTGTACCTTGCCTCATGTCTGTACATAGTTGACAGGCAATAAATACTGGCAGAATTAATTAATTTTCATGAGTTAAAAATTGTGCTCACCAGTACAACTAACACATGAGTATACAAATCATTTGTATTATTATAACATGTACATACATTTTACACATTAATCATCAAGATAAAGTTTAAAACAAACTCTAACTCTGGATCCTAAAATGTATTATAAACATACAAACCCATAGTTAAGGCTCATCGACAGCCTGTGTTCAGCCAAACATGAATCCTATGAAAGGAATATTTTGACAGAGGTTTAAGGATCCCCTCAAGGATCCTTGTCCCACCCAGCTTTGACTACGCACACTGCATTTCCTGCAGAGAGAAACGGATACTAGGGAGAATTTTCTAACCTACTCACACATGGGAAGGTGGGAGGGAGCTCTTGCCGCACCCAAGGAAAAACTAAACAAATTAAAGGGATGACGATACTACTTGGCAATGATTCAGTGGTATGCTTTTCCTGGAGTAATTTGTTTAGCATCGTTATGTGCAGAGTCAAAGTTAAAAATGTCCATTTCGTACTGAATGAGCAGCTGTAGAAGCAGGAAAGGGTTGGCAATGAAAGAGCTGAATGCTTCCTTTGACTCATGTTCTGGTAAGAGGATCAGATTTACTACTTTGTTTTCTTTTCCTCTGACATAAATCTTTGCTAGCACTTTTAACTGGGTCTCAATCAGTAACTTCTAAGTTTATCTAGTGCAAGGTTTCTCAGCCTTGTCATTATTAACATTTCAGGCCAGACAGTTCTTTGTTGCAGGGAGTCTATGCATTGTAGGATGTTAGAGTTCATGGCCTCTACACCCCAGATGCTAGTACCACCTCCCAAGCTGGTACTATCATCCAAAAACATCTCCAAAAATTGTCTCTGGGACCTAGTCTAGAGAGATCTCTTGATTTCCTCCCACTGGCTAAGGTTGCCTTGTCTTTAGACCTCCTCCTCTCATAGTGGGCTAATGAATAAATTATTTGTAACCCCTTCTCATATGTCCTAGGAAAAATAACAAATAGAAGGCACAATCTGTTATGTTAAATATTTGAGAATGACTCTCTTCTCATAAATGATTCTCTTCTCAGCCTTGATTCATACCATTTTTACAACTTTACTCAAAAGTAGCGAGTGACTACCAGCAAGAAAGTCCCCATACCTAAGCCACATATTCAAGGATGCCCCACAATCTGGGTATGGAGACTTGGGGGGATTTTGGTAAGTGAATAAAGAGATTGGACATTCTAGGTGGAGAAATGGCAAAGATGTGATTGTGAAAAGAGGGAAGGAAGGTTTTGTGGAGGCACAAACCATTGTGGCTGGAGAAGAAAGTTTCCCTACATGATTATGCAAAGATGCAGCTTTCCCACAGACCAGACCAGACCCTTTGGGGATGCCTTCCTGGATTTCACCAAGCCATGTGATTGTGCCTGCCTCTGAACAATAAATGATACGTGAACAATAAAAATATTAAAAGAAGGAATATAAAAGAACAAGAAACAATGCGTAAAAAGGGAACAAAAATTTATAAGAGAAACTAGGTAAAAGGAAGTGTTTTAGCCATGCAAGCTGCTATGACAGAATGCCATTGTTTGGGTAGCTTATAAACAACAGAAATGTATTTCTTGCAGTTCTGGGAATAATAAGTCCAAGATGATGTCACTGGCAGATTCAGTGTCTGCTCAGAGCCTGCTTCCTGGCTCAGAGATGGCCATCTTCTCACCCTGTTCTTACACGGTAGAAGGAGCAAGAAACCTTGGGTCTCTTTTGTTAGGGCCTTAACACAACCTGATCACCTTCCAAAGGCCCCACCTCCTCCCATCATCACATTGGGCTTAGAATTCAACATAAGAATTTTGGGAGGACACAAACATTCTGTCTACAACAGGGATCTATAACTGAGCACAAATCTTAGCTCCACAATGTCAAACAATCAGGACTCACAGAGAAAGTTCAGGACCCCCACTAAAGCTTCTAACCCTAGCTGTCCCTAAGGTTCTCAGAGAGAGGGAGAAAGCATTTTAAAATTACAGTTATCCCACCCTACCCAAACTTACTGAATCAGAATCTCTGGGCATTAAGCCCAGATATCTGTCTGATAAAAAGAAACATCAAGAGAGACAACCTTTTCCATAGTCCTCAGAGGGATTCATGTCATATCCTATATAATAAAAGCCTAATATGCTAAACATCTGGTCGTCCAGCCATTCAACCAATCAAAGCATAATATGCTAATGATATGCTAAGGCTGCTCAACTGCTTGCTATGACGTGCACTGACCACGTGGGACAGACAGTCGACCAGTTGACTAGTCGCTATGATGTGCACTGACCACCAGGGGACAGATGTTCCAACTGATAAGTGAGCTTGCTGCTGATTTCCGATGATCAGAACTGTGTGAGATGAGCCAGACATGCCCTGGAGCCCTCCCTTGGTCTCTCCCCAGCTGGCCAACTTCCTACATCTCTCCCCCCAGCTGTAATCGTGCACCAGTGGGGTCCCTCAGCCTGGCCTGTGCCCTCTCACAATCTGGGCACATCCCTTGGGGGATGTCAGAGAGCTGGTTTTGGTCTAATGGCAGAACAACCAGTCACTCTGATGCACACTAACCACCAGGGCCAGACACTCAATGCAGGAGTCAATATGCTCCCACAGGAGGAGCGCTGCTCAGCCAGAAGCCAGACTCACAGCAGATGAGCGCAGTGGCAGCACTAAGGATATCCAACTGCAGGCTTATAAACAACATAAATGTATTTCTTGCAGTTCTAGGAATAATAAGTCCAAGATCAAGTCACTAGCAGGTCCAGTGTCTGCTGAGAGCCTGCAGTCAGACCTCTCCTGGGAGTTCCCAGACTGTGAGAGGGTGCAGGCTGGACTGAGGGACCAGCCCCCCAAGTGCACAAATTTCATACACCAGGCATCTAGTGGTTTCTATAAAGACCACTGGACAATGAAATGTACCAAGCTATATAATAAAAGCTTAATATGCAAATTGACTGACTAGCAGAATGAGCAGTTGCTATGATGCACACTGACAAACAGGAGGCAGACGCTCAATGGAGGAGTTGCCCCCAGCTTGTGGGCCCCAAACTAGCCAAGGTAGGTGCCAGCAAAGCCCCCTCTATCCCTGATCACCCTGCCAATTGCCTCCCTCTGCAGGAGACGGCCGGTGGCAGCAGCAGCAGGGGGCAGAGCTGGTGAGTGGGTGGCCCCCCGCTGGCCAACGCAGGTGCCAGCGGGGGCCCCAATTGCCCCACTGGTCACCCCACAGATCAGCTCTGATTGCTGGACAGGCCTAAGGATCCTACCCATGCACAAATTTCATGCATCAGGCTTCTAGTATTCAATAATGATGCTTATCTTATGGCTATCTTCACATTGACCCTCAATAAGGTTAAAGATATTAGGCTATGTCAAAGCCTGTGAAAAACTTCCTACTCTGGAAGCAGCCTTTTGCTCATCTCATGACCTGGCACAGGGACAACCATAAAGGAATGAGTGGATAGCATATGCTTTGGGCTTCTCCAATGCTTGTGGTGAAGAGTAAATAGGAAGGTCTTGCACATAATAAGTGCCCAATAAATGTTAGCAACTGTTTTTAGCATTATTCTCAAAGATTAGTGTTCTTACTGGAATTTGACAGGAGCTGAACACTTAAGAAAACTAAAAAGAAACAACAACCAGAACACCTGCTTCCTCTAAACCAGTGGTTCTCAACCTTCCTAAAGAGGTGACCCTTTAAGACAGTTCATCATGTTGTGGTGACCCTCAACCATAAAATTGTTTTTGTTGCTACTTCATAACTGTAATTTTGCTACTGTTATGAATCATAATGTAAATATCTGATATGCAGGATGCATTTTCATTGTTACAAATTGAACATAATTAAAACATAGAGATTAATCACAAAAACAATATGTAATTATATATTGTGAAATATTTATTTCTAATTACAAAATGAAATTTTGTCTTGAAGCATGGTATAGTATGGGTAACAGTCTTAATATAACAACAGTAAACTACATTGCTACATTTTGCGACAGTATGCGTAAAAAGCTAATGTCAGTGCGAAGGTTGAGATTGCTTCTTTCTCACCAGATCAGAAATTTTCGGGGCAGTCTTTGCAAGAGGACAGTGAAGATCATCTTCCACAACAAGTCTATTTCTGTATTTAGACTTGATAACCAACAAGCTGAAAAACCTTGTTTCACAAAAATATGTTGCTGGAAATGGAAGAAGAAGGTGTAGCAGTCTTAGACAGAACAGGATATGATTGCAAACATTTGATCCAGAATTTTGTAACAGAACAGGATATGATTGCAAACACTTGATCCAGAAATCAGTTCTCACTGCATTACTGTTAATAAGTTCAGTGAACTCCTCTTGTGCTCTCTCAGGAACAGCCTCAACTTTGAGTGTGAATGAGCTTCTGGCAAGTGCAAATGGGGTGTCAGTTAGATTTGGAAAGTACGATGAAACTTTGTCTGCAAACTTGTGCAAGTTTTCTTTCACAGAAATTATCATCGTAATCATTTTGTCTGGTTCAATATCATGTTCCTCAAAGAAAGCAGATAAGGTAGGCAACATGTAAATTTTATTTTCATCCAATTTTTTTTTGCCAAAGCTGAAGTTTCATTTGCAATGATCGGATCTTTTCAGACAAATGGAAGCATATTGCATTTGGTTGGTCCTTCCAGTGATAAATTTAACTCATTCAAGATGGCAAAGATGTCAACCAACTAAGCTATCTTCTGCAGTTCATTTTAATTGCAGAAAAGTGCTTCAAACTGCAGTCTTGCTTTCTGATTAAAAAACTTTTTGAGTTCATCATGAAGCTCAAAAACATGTTTTAAAACTTTTCCTCTCAACAACCATCTCACTTCAGTGTGAAAGCAGAGCATTGTTTGGCACATCCAACTCATTGCACAGTTGCAAAAACAGTTGACTGTTTAAAATTGACAGAACTTATGACGCTTTTCATTACTTCTTGTAACTCTTGTGGCAGCATCTTCGTTGCTAATATTTGCTGATGAATCATACAGTGAGTTCCTATGACTTTTGATGACTCATTTAGTACCAAACATTGAAATCCAGATTGACATCCTAGCATAGTTGGAGCACCATCTGTGCAAACACCACAAATCTTTTCCCAAGAGATCTTATGCTCTTTTAGAAATGAATCAACTGTGTCAAATACATCACGTGTAGTAGTTGTCATTTCAAGAGGTTTGCAAAAAAGAAAACCATCTTTAAAGTCACCATCATTAATATACCTCCCGTAAACCTGTAACTATGAACAGTTTGCAATGTCTGTAGATTCATCAAGCTGGATACTAAATATTGAAAGTGAAGCAGATTTAATTTCCTGGGTTACCTGACCAAGAATATCAGCAGACATATCATCTATTTTTCTGTGGACAGTGTCGTTAGATAAGGACATTGCACTCAATTTCATAACAAATTTGTCTCCAATCATAACTCAAACAATGTCTTTGGCTGCTGGCAATAGTAAATCCTCAGCAATGATATGAAGTTTCATAACTCTGGCGATTCTGAGTGCCACCAAATATGAAGCTTTAGCAGCTGCTACATTTTGTTTATGGTACTTGCCATTAGTGTCAAGTTCGGCTTTCTTGAGTCCATCAGCTTTGCTTCTAAAATAGTCGATATCCTTGCCAGCAACGCTTGGATGCTTGCTATCAAAATGGCATTTTAGTTTGTTCGGCTTCATAGATTCAGCTGAGAGAACTTCACAACAAATAACACATTGTGGTTCCTCAATTCCTGCTGTAATTATTGAGGTAAAACCATACTGTAAAAATTCCTCACTATATTTTATTTTCTTTATGTTCTTATCTACACGTCCATTATCATGGAATGGTTTGCTAATGAAAATAATATATATATGCCGAAACTGGTTTGCTCAATGAATAGAGCATCGGCATGCGGACTGAAGGGTCCCAGGTTCGATTCCGGTCAAGGGCATGTACATTGGTTGCAGGCACATCCCCAGGAGGGGGCATGCAGGAGGCGGCTGATCGATGTTTTTCTCTCATCGATGTTTCTAACTGTCTATCCCTCTCCCTTCCTCTCTGTGAAAAATCAATAAAAATATATTTTTTAAAAAAAGAAAATAATATATAACAATAGCTTTAATAATACAAAAGATGATACATGGCATAGTTCAGTCAATACAGTTCATTGACGTTTCCTATGATTTACCATTCCCTGTGTTGTTGTTTTTTACATACCTGTTACTATCACAAGGGGAAGTATTCACATCAACCACAGCTGAATATAAAAAGACTGATCGGCATCCAGATTAAATTCCCATGGTACAGATTTGGGGTTTTTTGCAGTAGTTGATGATTTTACAGTACATGATTTTACATTTACCCAGTAATTATAATTCATGAAGTGTCGTTTTACCTCCAATACTGCTGCTTTCAACACAGTAGCTGCTTTCAACACATCAGCTGCTTTCTACACAGTAGCTGCTCTCTACACATGTGTGACTGGTCTGCATAAGTACATTATGACGCCAACCCCGTCACATACACCTGTATTTGTACATGGGGTTGGCGCGATGATGTCATCATGCTGTATACTAGTATGTGGACGTATCTGCATGTAGGCAGACCTGCCTGGAGATGGATAAAGGAGCGGTGTCTTAGTTCCTAAGACCATCGGAAATATGTGTTTTTTGATGGTCTTAGGAACTGAGATACCGGAAATATGTGAAAAGGTCATTAGACCCCCAAAGGGGTCACGAGCCACAGGTTGAGAACCGCTGCTCTACACCTTCCTTAGTCCCTCTTATCTGCACAAAGCAAGCACTCCAGTGCTCAAAATACCTTATTTCATGAATCCTCACAACTACCCTATGGATAAGTACTATTATACCCATTGTACAAATGGAAAGACTAAGAAAACAAACATGTTAAACTTTGTCAATAGTATGTAGCAAAACTAAATTTCCAACTCTAGGCTAACTCTAAATTATATGCTAATAACCACCATGTTTTACACTTCTGCCAGAGGGTGAGAATTTAGTTTGCTAGTTGAAAGAAAAACCATGTGTTCTAGGTATTCAGAAGGAAGCGACCAAGTTAAAGTTTTCTTATAAAAACTAAAGCCTGAACTACATCCTATCTCATCACAGAGGCTTGCCCACAAGATTTCCTGTGTATAAGGTCAAAACTCTTCTCAAAAAGCAACTTTGAATAGGGTCAAATGCCAAGCACACATGAGTTTTACTCTGAACTTGACCTAGAAGACTTTGAGGAACAGGATTTGTTGCCCATCCACATCAATGATGGATGGATGACACATCAAAAAAGCTCAGCTAGTTCCCAGAATCAGAATCATCAGATAATCCATCAACTTTCCTCTGTGTTCAGAACATGACCTGTGACATTCTTTTTTTTAACTTTTCTTAACTCTTTCTAAAGGGGAGTTATCCCAGAAGTCTTTTTTTTTTTAATTTTATATTCCAGTGAGTGTAAAGGTTCAAAATGAAATATGATGTCAATGTAGTAAACTTGAGGCCAGATAATAAATGCTCAAGTGCTTTACCTATTCAAAGCTCACTATGGAGGTGACAGGGATCTCCTGTGTGGTTGCAAGCTGTGACAGACCAGAAGTCAGCTCCCGGTCAACCCTGAAATAAAAGCCAAGCAGCAGCACAGGGGCAGGTTTTGTTTACATGAATGCATACTTCCTTGGGAGGAGTTGCTGCCTGAACTGCTTTTATTTACACTCACAATTAGTAGTCAGTAACAGAGGGAGTATTAGATGAACTAACATTCTCTAGGCATTTTCCTTGGGAGACAGGTTATCAATTTGGAAAATGATGGCACTTTTAAGACTTTAATAAGGTGATACAGAAAGCATTTGAAATTCTGACAGCTTCTGGACACCAAATCCAGAGAACCCTTGGAGAAAGGAGGCTGCCTGGGGACGCAGGAAGCCAAGTTGCTGGAGCAGCTGTTGAAGCCAAGCCAGCCTCTCTTCACCCGCTCCAAGATCTTTGAAGAACCAGGCACTCCAGAAAGAAAGGGCAAACGGAAAATGCAGAGAGATGGAATAAAAGAAGGGAGCCTTGGATAGGCCCCTGTGGACCTGAAAGGAAGAAAAAGGTTACATACAGCATTGGTTGTAGAAATAACTTTAGGAATAATTAAAAAGCAAAACTTGAATGTCATCTTGGAGTGTGAGATAGTCAAACTCACTTTTTAATTTCTATTTATAAATATGTTTAATTAAAATGATTTCGACAGCAGAGAAGTCCTCAGCAGGTCATATTCATGGCTAGGAAGATTAGCAGTAAAATCTCTCCTTTAGAATGAACCAATTTTCTCTAAGACTAAATTGTTTTGACTACTATAATAGAAACACCTCCTGTATGGAAACCAAATGAAAATTCTATGACACAGTAATCCCCCGGTGCTTACAGAAATTCTAGAACTAGAGACCTTCAGCTATTGTTAGCCATGACAGAATGCCATGGAGCAAGTCAAGTCAAACTTTTACGATAAAGGTTTATTTTTCATGTAATTATTTTTAAATCATAGTCTTTTTTTCAGATTACAGAAGTAGTATCCACTCATTACTTTTTAGAGCACTAGAAATACAAATACAATAGAACTCAATGCCCACCATGATCCTAGCCCTTAGAAAGATCACCATTAACTATTCGAGATACTATACATTTATCCACATTTTTCTCTGAGTTTATACTATTTTACAAAAGCAGAATTTATGTAGTGGTAGTCTGATTCTTAGTGATTTATGCTACTGGATCTCTAAAAGTACATTAATTTAAAAAGTAATTTCAGTTTAAATTTCATGTTCACATCTGCATACCTAATTTTTAAAATCTGAGTGTTACACTAGAACTTAATATCATTTTGATAGTGAGTCAGTATTACTGTTCTCATGGACAATAATAAAAAACATGAATCATTAAATAATCTCACAGTATAGTTAACAGTTAGTATGATCGTTTTGATCATACTATTAAGCAATTATTGTATCCATACTAATTTCTGCATCCTCTAATAAACATTTTATTTTTTTAAATATATCTTTATTGTTCAGTTTATTACAGATGTTCCTCTTTCCCCCCACATAGCTCCCTTCCACCTGATTCCCCCCCATGCCCTTACCCCCTGCCACTATCCTCATCTATAGGTGTAAGATTTTTGTCCAGTCTCTTCCTGCACCCCTCACTCCTCCTTTCCCCAGAGAATTGTTAGTCCATTCCCTTTCTGTACCCCTGATTCTATTATATTCACCAGTTTATTCTGTTCTTCGGATATTTTTATTCACTTGATTTTTAGATGCACTTGTTGATAGGTATGTATTTGTTATCACTTTGTTGTTCATCATTTTTATCTTTACCTTTTTATTCTTCTTCCTCTTCTTAAAGAAAACCCTTCAGCATTTCATATAATCCTGGTTTGGTGATGATGAACTCCTTTAGCTTTTTCTTATCTGTGAAACTCTTTATCTGACCTTCAATTCTGAATGATAGCTTTGCTGGGTAGAGCACTCTTGGTTGTAGGTTCTTGCTATTCATCACATTGAATATTTCCTGCCACTCTCTTCTGGCCTGCATAGTTTCTGTTGAGAAATCTGCTGACAGTCGTGTGGGTACTCCCTTGTAGGTAACTAACTGTTTTTCTCTTGCTGCTTTCAAGATTCTCTCTTTGTCTTTTGCCATTGGCATTTTAATTATGATGTGTCTTGGTGTGATCCTCTTTGGATTCTTTTGGTTTGGTGTTCTGTGTGCTTCCTGGACTTGTGAGTCCATTTCTTTCACCAGGTAGGGAAAGTTTTCAGTCAAATAGGTTTTCAGTATCTTGCTCTCTCTCTTCTTCTGGCACCCCCATAATTCTGATGTTGGTACCCTTGAAATTGTCCCAGAGGCTCCTTACACTATCTTCACATTTTTGGACTCTTTTTTCTTTTTGTTTTTCTGTTAGGGTGTTTTTTGCTTCCTCATATTTCAGAACTTTGATTTGATTCTTGAGGTCCTCTAGTCTGCTGTTGGATTTCTGCATATAATTCTTTATTTCAGACAGTGCATACTTAATTTCTCACTGGTCCTTTTCCATTTTTTTGGCATACTCATTAAGATCTTTGAAGGTCTCACTAAGTTTCTCAGAGGTCTCAATAAGTTTGTCGGCGGTTTGTAGAAGGTTCTTGAGTAACCTTATAAATGTGGTTTTGAACTCTATGTCCAGTCGTTGGCTTTCCTCCATTTCTTTCATTCATGACATGTTTCTTGGTAACTCCAAATTTTGGCTGCTTCCTGGTGTTGATGGAGTGGCTTTGTGTGCTAGTTGTCCTTAGGGCCCAGTAGCTCCGCCTCCCCAATCACCTGAGGTGGACACTCTTGGTGCACCCCTTTGTGGACTGGGTTCACAGTCTTGTTGTAGTTAAGCCTTGATTGCTATTGGTACACTGGGAGGAATTGCTATTGGTACACTCCAGGCCAATTGACTGGGAGGATTAGCTGTGTTTATTAATGGAAGAACTGCTGTGCTGGAGACAACCCTATGGGGCAGAACTTGCTTCAGTGGGGCTTTGGTGCTCACTGAGTATACCTCTTGAGTGTGTCACTTATGTATGTGAGGAGTTTAAACCTGGTGTCATCTCACACTGACCTTTAGGTACACTGGTTCCTGGATCTCCAAGGAGGTGCAAGTCAGCTAGTGTCTGAGGCCACCCAGCAGGAGCTACAGAGAGCTCTGCAGATTTCTCCTCTTTACTTGGAGTTTGGAAGTTTTGGAGTTGTCTGACCTAGTTGCAATTTGTTAGGTTAAGTTGCCAGAGGGCAGGCCATTCATATGCAAAAGTTGCCGTACAGCTGGGAGGGTAACAGTGCACACCAGCTCGATGAGCATGCATCTCTGTACCTCTGCCTTTCTGAGCCTCTGCACATCCTACCAGACCTGGATGCACTTTTTTCTTTCCTTCTAGTTGTAGAATTTCCACTCTGCCAGCTTTCTCGTGGTTCTGGGGGATAGTTGTTTTGTCTTTTAGTTGTAGTTTTGGTGTGGTTGCAAGAGACATCACATACAGATGTATATCTTATGCCACCATCTTGGTTCCTCCTTAATAAACATTTTATGCAAGTTAAATCTTAAGAACAATCCTATGAAGACAGTAGTAATATCCTGGTGAAAAAAATGAGGCTCAGATAAATAAGTAATGTTAACAGAGTCACCCAACAAGTAATGGTAGTACAGTCTATATTCAAATCAAAGTTGGTTATATTTTATTCTACTGTCTGCCATTCAAACAACAGGTTATATTATGAACATATGCAGATAATTAAATCAATGTACTTAAAATTGTTTTGTGATGAGACAATGTATATTATGGAATTACTAGGGGTCTGGTGCACAAATTCATAAATCTTAAAAGGAATTGTGGGTCACAAGGCTGTGGTGGGCATAGGGGCAGGTGGTGACCCATCCTCAACCCCCATCCAGCCCCTCCCACCATGGCCCCTGGGCCCCTGTCTGCCAACAGCACCACTTCCTCTGCCACCACTCCCATGTGCTGACAATGCCAACTCTGCTCACACCAGCTGACAGCATAGAGCAGTTGGGGCTAGCACCAGCAGTGAGTGCAAGCAAGGTTGGTGCTGTCAGCGGGTATGAGCAGCAACTGCTGTCCCAACCACCCCTCAGGAGCAGGGGAAGGTGGAAAAACTCTCAGGGGTAAATGGGACCAGAAGCTATACCACTCACATCTGCTGATGGCACCAAGCGATCGGGGCTAATGCCAGGCATTAGCACTGGGTACAAGCAGTGACTCCAGCACCAGCAGCAGGTGCAAGCGCCAGGTGGGACCACAGTGCGTGGGGAGCAAAGAATTTTCAGTACCACCAGAGGTTCGCCCCGTTGACAGTGACTGGCACCCAGCCTTGGGCTGGTGCCCCTGTCACCTGCTCCACCATCCTGCCATGGCCAACACCTGCCATGTTCCATGCTCTGCTGCCTGCTGCTGATGCCCACCATGTTCCGTGCATGCCCCCTGGTGGTCAGAGCATATCATAGCGACAGTTGTTCGGTTTTTCCTCTGTTCCATCATATGATCTATTTACATATTAAGGATTTATCTATATAGATTGCATTTTAAGGGTTTATCTATATAGATTAGTGGAAGTAATGAATTTGGAATCTACTGCCTGGCAAACCTTTTAACCTAAGTTCAGATGCAAATTGAAGATGTTATATACTTGAATACTGGTCTTGCAGGACTAAAATGAGGATTAAACAGGTTTTGTAACTTCACCTTTATAATAATTCTATCAGAATAAAGACAAATGCAGAACTTTTTGGCTAATGAAAATAAAAGGGAGAGAATCCAAGATGGCGGCATAGGTAAACACCTATACTGCTGCCTCGCACAACAATTTCAAAACTACAACTAAAAGACAGAACGGACATCATCCAGAACCACAGGAAAGCTGGCTGAGTGGAAGTTCTACAGCTAGAGGGAAAGAGAGGGGCTCACAGAGGCCCAGAGAAGCTGCAAAAAGCCGAGGTACGGAGACGCGCGCTGAGAGAGCGGGTGCCGGAGTACCTGGCTGGCATTCTCTGGCGGGAGGGAAACGGAGACTCCCAACGGCATTGAACCCCTTCTCTTACGACACTAAACCCCAGATCCAGCCGAAACTCATACGGGGGGAGTTTGGACTGTGAAAAGGGAGAAGTGCACTGAAATTTAGGGGAGTTGCAAAGGATCGGAGGTCTGGTCGCGCACGGCACCACGCGGAGGACGGATTGCTGATTGTGCCGCTGGCTTTCGCGAGTGGGCGGGAGACAGACCCTCCCAACTGTGCCACTTCTGAGTCCACTGGGCCCCTGTTTGGGGCGAAACCCTGGGGACCTAGACTCGTGTGGTCCTGGTTCGCAGGGGAGCCGGAAAGGCAGCGGTTGGAGGCGCTGCGGGTGCTCGGGCACAAGGACGGCTCCAGCCATTACCCAGTCACGTGAGACTCAGGGGCCGTGGAGGGCGGGGCCGCCTGGAAGGCAAGGCGGTCCCTTAAGCCCTGAGACTCCACCCTCCCAAGCTCAGCAGAGGCTTCTGCGGCTGAATCCAGCACAGAAGTTTCCCCGGCACAGTGAAAATGCCGAGACAAGGGAAGGGATTACAAGCAAAAGAAATGGAGGAAAAAAAACGACTGGATATAGAGTTCAAAACCACGCTTATAAGGTTTTGCAAGAATATGCTAGAAAAGATGGATAAATTTAGTGAGACCCAAGAGAAGATAATAAATACACTGACTGAAATGAATACTATTATGCAGAGTACTACTAACAGCAGACTAGAGAAAGGCAAGGATCAAGTCAAAAATTTGAAATATAAAGAAGCAGAAAACATTCAACTGGAAAAGCAAGAAGAGAAAAGAATCCAAAAATGTGAAGATAATGTAAGGAGCCTCTGGGACAGCTTCAAGCGTACCAACATCAGAATTGTGGGGGTGCCAGAAGAAGAGAGAGAGCAAGATACTGAAAACCTGTTTAAAGAAATAATGACTGAAAACTTCCCACATCTGGTAAAAGAAATAGACTTACAAGTCGAGGAAGCACACAGAACCCCAAAGAAAAGGAACCCAAAGAGGACTACACCAAGACACATCATAATTAAAATGCCAAGAGCAAAAGAGAAAGAGAGAATATTAAAAGCAGCAAGAGAAAAACAATTTATTACCTACAAGGGAGCACCCATACGACTGTCAGCTGATTTCTCAACAGAAACGATGCAGGCCAGACGGGAGTGGCAAGAAATATTCAACGTGATGAACAACAAGAACCTACAACCAAGAATACTCTATCCAGCAAAGCTATCATTCAGAATTGAAGGGCAGATAAAGACCTTCACAGAGAAGAAAAAGCTAAAGGAGTTCATCAACTCCAAACCAGTATTATATGAAATGCTGAAAGGTACCCTTTTAGAAGAGGAAGAAGAAAAAGGTAAAAGACAAAAAATTATGAACAACAAATACACATCTGTCAACAAGTGAATCTAAAAATTAAGTGAATTAAAAAGCTGATCAACAGAATAAACTGGTGAATATAATAGAATCAGGAGCACAGAAAGGGAGTAGACTGATAATTCTCAGGAGGACAAAAATCATAAAGCATCAAACAGACTGTGAAATTATAGCAGAAAGATTAAAGTTAGGTGAGGTAAATAAGTGATCAATCAAAGGACTTGTATGCATGCTTATAAACATAACCAATGATCACAGACACTGGGGGTTGGGGTACGCCTGGGAGGGAGGGGGGGCAATGGGGAGATATGTATAAAAAATTAATAAAAATTAAAAAAAAAATTAAAAAAAAAAAAAGAAAATAAAAGACCTCTTTTAGCAAGATTCAAAGTCAGGGGCCTATTCCTTGAGACCAGGTGTGCACTCTGTCCCAGGACTCTCAATTGATTTCCTGGACTTACTGAGTTTTTTGTTTTGTGTTTTTGCCTTTATCTAGGATCTCAGGATCAAGACCAGTGGCTTTTCCAATCCTGTTGTTTCCCAGCCATGCTTTTTCTTAACTTAATATTAAAATATTAAATTAATCTTTACTTTAACAATATAATGCATGCATATATTTTTAAATTCAAACTCAATACAAAAAAAATCTTCATTATGAAAAAATGACAGTCTCCTACCTAACTCTCCAGTTTCACTTTCTAAATACTACTATTTTCAATTCCTTTAGCTCTTTCTTCCAATATTTACTGTCACATTTCAAATAGTGCTTATTCTGCATTTGTTGATTAATCCATTTTAGTCTATTAGTGACATCTTATGAAAATTAGGATATAGTTTTTATAAATTATATCCCCTCTACCACTTTGCTCATCCTCCAAATAGGGTTGCATAATAATTTTTGTTGCGTGTTTTAAGTTAACATTAAAATTATTATGACTATTTAATATTGTTCACTGCTGAAACAAAAGATAAATTATGACTACTATTTTCTGTTATAAAAAAATAAAATGGAAAACAATAGAGAAAAATCAATAAAACCCAAAGCTGATTTTTCAGAAGATCAATAAAATTGATAAGCCTCTAACTAGACTGACCAAGGAGATATAGATTAAATATCAGGAGTAAAAGGGAAAACATCACCACAGATCTTACAAATATTAAAATAATTATAAGGGAAGAGTATGTACAACTATATGCCAATCAACTTGACAGGTTAGACTAATGGTCATATTTCTTAAAAGATTCAGATTAGAATAAATAGAAGAAATAAAAAATAAGTGGAGGCCTATATCTATTAAAGAATTATAATTTAAAGCCTTCACACAAATAAAAATCCAGGTCCAGACAGCTTCTCCCACAAATTCTATCAAATATTTAAAGAAAAAATTATATCAATCCTACACACTTTCAGAAAACAGGAGAAAAACAAATATTTCCATCTCATGTTATTATCCCATCATTGCCCTGGTACTAAAAAGCAAAGATATTCTAAGAAAATAAAATGGTGGCTAATATTCTCTATGAACATAAGGCAAAAATTCTTAAGAAAATATTGACAAAAGAAACTAAATAATATTTTTAAAAGATAATACATGTTCAAGTGGAATTCATCCAGGACTTCAAGGTTAGTTTAACATATGAAAAGCAATCAATATAGTTTGACATATTAATAGAATAAAGAGATAAACCTTATGACAATTTCAATAAACACAAAAAAATGTTGACAAAATTTAACACTCATTTATGATAAAAACTCTCAACAAAACGGAAATTCTTTAGTCTGATAAAGAGTATCTATAAACAATTTACATGTAACATTATCCTTACTAGTGAAAGACTGCTTTTCCCCTAAGAGCTGTAAAAGAGAAAGGATCTTCACTATCAGCACTTCTATTTACCATTCAACTGAAAGTGATAGCCAGTGCAATGTGACAAGACAAAAGCAATGCAAGTCATACATAATGCGAAAGAAAAAGAAAAGCTATTAATTTGCAAACATCAGTACAGTATCTACATAGAAAACCCTAAGGAATATATTAAAAAGCTAGTAGAATTACTAAAACTATGAAGTACACTTAGCAAAGTTGCAAGATATAGAGTCAAGATTTAAAAATCAATAGTATTATTAACAATAAACTATCTAAGAAAGAAATAAGAAAACAACACCATTTACAATAACATCAAAAACAATAAAATACTTAGGAATAATTTAACCAAGAAATGAAAAATCTATTTAAAAAAAACAACTCACTATAAGACTTTAAGGGAAGAATTTGAAGAAGACACAAATAAATGAAAAGATATTTCATGTTAATAGATTAGAAGAGTTAATATTATTAAAATGTCTATCCCAAAAGCCATCTATAAATTTAATGCAATCCTTATCAAAATTCTTGTGGCATTTTTCACAGAAAGAAAAAATCTTAAAATTCATACAGAACCACAAAAGACTTCAAATTTTCAGTTACAACATAAATAGATTCCAGGGATCTAATGACTGTAGTTAAGCACACTGGATTGACTACTGAAAGTTTCTATAAGAGTAGAGCTTTAATAACAACAACATGGTAATTATGTGAGGTCAAGGATTTGTTAATTAACCTTATTGTATTAAATATATCACAGTAAATATGTATATCAAATTATCATATCATATTCCTTAACTCACACAATGTTGCATGTCAATTATATCTCAAAAAAGCCAAGGGAAAATCAGCAGCATTTATACAGACAGCAATAAACAATTGGAGAATAAAATTTTTCCAAAAAATTCAACCATCTAATCTAATAAAGAGAGAATATGCAAATTGACAGTCACACTGAAACAAAGATGGCAACACCCACAGTGGAGAGGGGAGTTTCTGTAACACAAGATGGCTGCACCCACAATGGAGGCCAAGTTCCAGTAATGAGCCTTAACAAGCTATCAGCAGGGACCTGAGGCTGCACTCCCCACCTGGTGGGGCTTGACAGGGGAACTCAAGGTGTGTTCCCTGCCTCAGTGCTGGACCAGGGGACCTCAGGCCACAATCCCTGCCCCAGCCGAGATTGGGGGACCTCAGGCCATGTCCTCTGACCAGTGGGGCTTGGCAGAAAGCCACAGGCCACACCCTGTACCTGGTGGGGCTCAAAATGTGCTCCCTTCCCTGGCCCAGGCTAGGGGAATCTCAGGTCATGCCCCCCGTCCCAGTGCCAGGTGGAGGGACCTGAGGCCACACCTCCCACCTGGCAGGGCTTGACTGGAGACATCAGGCTGTGTCTCCGGGGCTTGAGGGGGACCTCAAGGTGTGCCCTCTGCCCTGGTGCTGGCCCAGGGAACTTCAGGCCACACACTCCACCCCAGCCTGGGGGACCTCTGGCCGCATCCTCCACCTTACAGGGCTTGACTGTGGACCTTAGGCTGCAACCTTCCCCACCTAGCAGGACTTGATAGGGGACCTCAGGCCACACCCACACATGGCAGGGTTTGACAGGGAATCTTAAAGCACAGTCCCTGCCCTGACCCAGGTGGAGGACCTGAGGCTGTGCCTTCTGCCACGCACTGGGCTGAGGGACCTGAGGCTGTGCCACCTGCCCAGTGGGGCTTGAAAGAGGACCTGAGGCTGTGCCCCCCATCCAGCTGGGCTTAACAGGGACCTGAGGCTGTGGCCCTCACCTGGTGAGGCTTGATGGAGATGGGGCCGCTGGGTCTGAATCTCACCCAATAGGAGTTAGGCTGGCTGGGTCTGGGTATCACACGATTTTGAGGCACGAATGGGTGGGCGAGGACTTGACTCTGGGTCCTGAGGCACACTCCAGACTCTGACAGGAAGATTTTCATATACATTTTACTAATTTTCTTTCATCTCTGATATTTCTATTACAGAAAAGGGGCAAATAGCAATATTAAAATATTTTCTCTAATTCCCTTTTAATGTGCATGAATATAATGTACCAGATCACTAGTTTACAATATAAAAAACATGCAATAACTAAGGATAAAGATGTACATGCTGAAAACTACAAAATATAGCAGAGAAAAATAAAAATAAGACAAATACAGTTACATGTCACTTAATGCTGGGGTACATTCTGAGAAATGCATTATTAGGCAATTTCTTTTTTCTTTTTCTTTTTTTTAATAGATTTTATTGATTTTTTACAGAGAGGAAGGGAGAGGGATAGAGAGTTAGAAACATGGATGAGAGAGACATCAATCAGCTGCCTCCTGCACGGCCCCTACTGGGGATGTGCCCGCAACCAAGATACATGCCCTTGACCAGAATCGAATCTGGGACCTTTCAATCCTCAGGCCGATGCTCTATCCACTGAGCCAAACTGGTTTCAGCGATTTAGGCAATTTCATCATGTGGACATGAGAGAGGGCACATACAGCAAATCTGGATGAAGGTTTGACTTAGGGTTGTGAACACACATGTAATGTAAAGATTATGTGCTGTGGAATCATGCACCTGAATCTTATATAGTTTTGTTAACCAGTGTCATCCCAATAAATTCAATTAAGAAGAAAATGCATAAACAGCAAGCTAATTTATTTCTAAATGAAATTTACATATAAAAAATTTTTTGTTTTTAAACTTTTTTGTTAAAAAATAAGACAAAAACATACACATTACCCTAGGTCTGCAAGAGTCAAGATCATCAGCAACCCTGTCTCCCACCTCCACATCCTGTCCCAGTGGAAGGTGTTCAGGGCAGTAACAGTAACTCACATGGAGCTGTCATCTGTGATAGCAGTGCCTTCCTCTGGAACTCCCCCTGAAGAACCTGCCTGAGGCTCTTCTTGAGGAGGTGTCACTCTTTCCAGAAATATGTCCATGGTGGTTTTCTTGGTTTATTTATTTTTTCATCAAATATTTGCTACTAAGCAGGTAATGGACCATGAATATTTCTCTCTATCAATGAAAAACTATTGGTGTTGGGATCTATATTTTCAAACTTTTTCTTTTATGTATATTTTTATTGATTTCAGAGAGGAAGGGAGAAGAACAGAGAGTTAGAAACCTCAATGATGAGAGAGAATCATTGATTGGCTGCCTTCTGCACACCACACACTGAAGACTGAGCCCGCCACTCAGGCATATGCCCTGAGTAGGAATCGATCCCCAGTCCACAGGCCAATGATTCATCCATAGGGCCAAATTGGCCAGGGCTGTTTTCAAACTTTTTAAGGAACTTGTTGAGGTTTGGAAAAGCTTCTGCTAAACCATTTGCTCTGAATTTTCTTGGAGCTTCTTCTTTTTCTTCTCTGCAATTTCTTTTTCTCTTGCTTCTTCTTCAGCTATGTGTTCCTGTTCCTATTCCAACAACTCCTGATTAGTCAACTCCTCAGGACCCACTCTAGGATTTCTTCAACATCATCCTCATCCATCCAGGTTACAGTTGTTTGCCATTCCAACCACAGCCTTGTTAATTTTTGCAAATCTCATTATCCTTGGCAAATCCTTTATTGAAGTCATGAATGAATCTTTGGAGCATCTTATTCCAGATGTCATTCATACACATTCCTATTTGACATCACCCCACGCCCAAGCAAGGTTCTTGATTGCAGTCATAGATGTTGTACAGTCATGTCCCACTTAGTTACAATAAAATATTCTGAGAAGTGTATCCTTAGGTAATTTCATCATTGTGTGAACATTATAAAATGAACTTACACAAACCTAGATGGTACAGCCTACTATGTACTAGGCTTCTAATATAGTCTATTGCTCCTAGACTAGAAATTTATACACCATGTTACCACCCAAAACAACACAAAATTAAATCAAGCCAAGAAAAAACAGTAGCCCAAATGGTGTGGCTCAATGATTGAGCATTGATCTATGAACTAGGATGTCACAGTTTGATTCCCAGTCAGGGCACATGCCCAAGTTTCAGGCTTGATTTCCAATAGGGGATGTTCAGGAGGCAGCCAATCAATGATTCTCTCTCATCATTGATGTTCCATATCTCTCTTTCCCTCTCCTTTCCTCTCTGAAATCAATAAAAATATATTTTTTAAATGTTTTGCCATGAAGCAGTATGTTGTATTATGCCAATAGCAGTCTCATATATCTTGTATTTATTGTTCTTGCTGAAAAATATTTTAATATATATTTTTATTGAGTTCAGAGAGAGAGGAAGAGAGAAATAAAAATATCAATGATGAGAGAGAGGCCAGCTCACGAACCATTTTGGGGTGAGTATGGGTGCACTTTGAGATGATGCAACAAACAGGAACTGGAGCAGGGCCTGCTGCCTGGTTTCCTGACACAGGTGAACCATCAGAACTGATGAGGAGCTCCTGCCTGCCACGAAGAAAAGTGCTAGAAGATCGCTCAACTCCTACTTCTAGAACTGGACCCTGTTGGTATCCTGTTGTTACGGGTACGCAACAAGGCAAGTAGGTACACTGACAGAAAGTTTCTAGAGGCTTTTTAAAACAACATGACAGGCACATTTTATTCTTTTAACCAAAAAATTGAGCTCCTGTTTTGAATATCTTTATTTAATTTAGTTTTATATTATTTCATTTGACTAAAGTATCAGTCTGCCAATGACTGGGGGGGGGGAACGTCATGGTCCACAGAAAATATGAGAAGTAGCAAAGTAGACAATAATAATAATAATAATAATAATTGTTATTATTATTATTATTATTATTATTCATTAAGAGACACTCCAGAGGAGAATCCAAGATGGCAGCATAGGTAAAAACCTACACTGCTGCCTTGCACAATTTCAAAATTACAACTAAAAGACAGAACAGACATCATCCAGAACCACAGGAAAGCTGACTGAGTGGAAATTCTACAACTAGAAGGAAAGAGAGGGGCTCAAAGAGACCCAAAGGAGCTGCAAAAAGTTGAGGTATGGAGATGTGGACGTGGAGAGAGAGGGTGCCAGAGTACCTGGTTGGCTTTCTCTGGCTGGAGGGGAATGGAGACACCCAACACCATTGAACCCCTTATCCTACAACACTAATCCCCAGGTCCAGGCGAAACTCATACGGGAGGAGTTTGGACTGTGAAAAGGGAGAAGTACACAGAAATCTAGGGGAGTCGCAGGAGGGCAGAAGTCGGGCAGCACGCACAGCACTGTGAGCAGAACACCGACTGCTGATTGTGCCACTGGCTTTCACAAGTGGGCGGGAGACAGCTATGCCACTAATAACTCCACTAAACCCCAGTTTCAGGTGAAATCCTGGGAACACAGATTCATATGGTCCTGGAGCACAAGGAAGCCGGAAAGGCAGCTGTCTAGAGGCACTGCGAGAATGCACGTACTTGCGCACAGGGACCGCTCCAGTGATTAACCAGTCACGTGAGACTCAGGGGCCATGGAAGGCAGGGCCAACTGGAAGGCAAGGCAGTCCCTTAAGCCCTGAGACTCCACCCATCCCAAGCTCAACAGAGAGGCTTTTGCAGTTTTGCAAGTCTTGTATCATAAGGCTGAATCCAACACGGAAATTCTCCCAGCATAGTGAAAATGCCGAGACAAAGGAAGAGATCACAAACAAAAGAAATGGAGGAAAACAAACGACTGGATATAGAGTTCAAAACCACACTTATAAGGTTTTTCAAGAATATCCTAGGAAAGTTGGATAAAGTTAGCAAGACCCAAGAGGAGATGAAAAAGAACCAACTAGAGATGGAAAATGACCAACTAGAAATTAAACATACACTGACTAAAATAAAAAATATTATACAGAGTCCTAACAGCAGACTAGAGGAAGGCAAGAATCAAGTCAAAAATGTGAAATATAAAGAATCAGAAAATACTCAACTGGAAAAGCAAGAAGAAAAAAGAATCCAAAAATGTGAAGATAATGTAAGGAGCCTCTGGGACAGCTTCAAGCGTACCAACATCAGAATTGTGGGGGTTCCAGAAAAAGAGAGAGAGCAAGATACTGAAAACCTACTTAAAGAAATAATGACTGAAAACTTCCCACATCTGGTAAAAGAAATAGACTTACAAGTCCAGGAATCCCATATAAAAGGAATCCAAAGAGGACTACACTAAGACACATCATCATTAAAATACCAAGAGCAAAAGACAAAGAGAGAATATTAAAAGCAGCAAGAGAAAAAGTTCATTACCTACAAAGGAGCACTCATATGACTGTCAGTTGATTTCTCAACAGAAACGATGCAGGCCAGACAGGAGTGGCAAGAAATATTCAACGTGATGAATAGCAAGAATCTACAATCAAGAATACTCTACCCAGAAAGCTATCATTCAGAATTGAAGGGCAGATAAAGAGCTTCACAGAGAAGAAAAAGCTAAAGGAGTTCATCAACTCCAAACCAGTATTATATGAAATGATGAAAGGTACTCTTTTAGAAGAGGAAAAAGAAAAAGGTAAAAGACAAAAAATTATGAACAACAAATACATATCTATCAACAAGTGAATCTAAAAATTAAGTGAATTAAAAATTTGATCAACAGAATAAACTGGTGAATATAATAGAATCAGGAGTACAGAAAGGGAGTGGACTGATAATTCTCAGGGGGGAAGAGGTGAGGGGTATATAAGGAGAGACTGGATAAAAATCATATATCTATGAATGAGGTCAACGGGAGAGAGGTAAGGGTAGAGGGAAGGGTGGGAGCCGGGTGGAGGGGAGCTATGGAGGGGAAAAAAGAGAAACAAATGTAATAATCTGAATATTAAAGATTTAATTTTTAAAAAATGATGAGAGAGAAGCATTGATCAGCTGCCTCCTACATGCCCCCTACTAGGGATTGAGCCCACAACCTGGGCATGGGCCCTTGACCAGAATTGAACTCGGGACCTTTCAATCCACAAACACTATCTACTGACCCAAACCAGCTATGATGTAATTTTTTTTTTTTTAGTAGAAAGAGTACATTCTAAAATAATGGTAAAAAGTATACTCTAATAAATATATAAATCAGTAACATGGTCTTATTGTCATCACCATGTATTATGTACTACACACTATTGTATGTGCTATACTGTCATACAACTGGCAGCACAGTAGGATTGTTAATACCAGCACCACTACAAACATGTGAGTAATGTGCTGTGTTACATCATTACAACAGCTAAGACATAACTAGGTGATAGAAATATTTCAGCCTCATTATAATCTTACTAGAGGCCCAGTGCATGAAATTTGTGCACTTAGAGGGTCCCTCAGCCTGGCCTGTGCCATCTCACAACCCAGGAGCCCTCAGGGGATGTCTGACAACCAACTGCCCTTCCCTGCAGGCCTGGACCCCCCAAATACCCTCCCCTGCTGGCCTGGCCACCCCCAACTGCCCTCCCCTGCTGATCTGGTCCCTCTCCAACTGCCCTTTCCTGTTGGACTGATCATCCACAACCACCCTCTCCTGCCAGCTATCTTGTGGCAGCCATCTTTGACCACATAAGGGTGGCCATCTTGTGCAATGGCATGAGGGTCAATTTGCATATTACCTCTCTATTATACAGTATGGGACCATTGTTGTTTATGCAGTCCATTGTTGACCAAAACATTGTTATGGTCCACAATGTTGTTAACCAGTGTCACCCCAATAAATCCTATTAAAAAGAAAATGTATAAATAACAAGCTCATTTTTTTATTTTTAAACTTTTTTTGTTAAAAACTAAGACACATACCACCGAAGCCGGTTTGGCTCAGTGGATAGAGCGTCAGCCTGCGGACTGAAATGTCCCAGGTTTGATTCCAGTCAAGGGCATGTACGTTGGTTGAAGGCACATTCCCAGTGGGGGTGTGCAAAAGGCAGCTGATTGATGTTTCTCTCTCATCAATGTTTCTAAATCTCTCTCTCTCTCTCTCTTCCTCTCTGTAAAAAGTCAATAAAATATAATTTAAAAAACAAAATTCTATCTCATAAAAGAGTAATATGCAAATTTACCATACCTCTACTACATCCACAAGCCGTGCCCACCAGCCTCCTTCACCAGCCAATCAGAGCAAGTATGCAAATTAACCCAAACAAGATGGCTACAGCCACAGAGAAAGCAGAAGAAAGGCTTAGGTTACCCCTGGCCAAGTTTTCCACAAAGCCCATCCGGCCCAGGCCTCCACTTAAGGCAACAAAGTTTCAATGGCTGTGCAAGCAGAAAGCTTGGCTCCACTCCAGGCTACAAAGTTTCAATTGTAGAAGATAAATAAATCCCAGATACTGGGGCCTTCGCTTGAGTCGCCGGGCATGGCTGGCCTGCAAATCACCACAGACCCTCACCCAGGCCACTGCACACCCCAAGTGAACACCCATCCTGATCCAGGACACCCTTCAGGGCAAACCAGCTGGCCCCCATTTATGCAGCAGGCCTCTATCTTATCTAATAAAAGAGTAATATGAAGATTGACCATCACTCTAACACACAAGATGAGTGCCCCCATGTGGTCAAAAGATCCTGCCCCCATGTGGACACAAGAGGGCCACCACAAGATGGCCAGCAGGGGAAGGCAGTTGAGAGGGACCAGGCCTGCAAGGGAGGGCAGTTGTGGGTGATCAGGCCAGCAGGGGAGAGCAGTTGGGAGGGATCAGACCTGCAAGAAAGGGCAGTTGGGGGTGATCAAACCTGCAGGGGAGGGCAGTTAGGGGTGACCAGTCTGGCAGGGTAGCAGTTAGGCATCAATCAGGCTGACAGGGAAGTGGTTAGGGGGTGATCAGGCTGGCAGGCAGAAGAGGTTAGGGACAATCAGGAAGGCAGGCAGATGAGCAGTTGGGAGCCAGTAGTCCTGAATTGTGAGAGGGATGCCTGACTGCCCAATTAGGCCCGATCCAAGTAGGATCAGGCCTAAACAAGCTGTCAGACATCCCTCAAGGGGTCCCAGATTGGAGAGAGAGCAGGCTGGGCTGAAGGACATCCCACTCCCATGCATAAATTTCATGCACCAGGCCTCTAGTAAAAAATAAAAATAAATAAAAACTAAGACACACACACATATTACCCTAGGTCTTTAGGTTTGTAGTGATGCTGCCAGTTGTATGAAAGTATAGCACATACAATTATATATAATATATAATACATGGTGATGATAATAAATGACCATGTTACTGGCTTATGTATTTACACATGATTCTAAATAAATAAAGAGAGTCATTCATAGATAAGAAGACTAGATAGTGATAAAATGTCAATTGTCCCCAACTTGACCTATAAACTTAAAACAGGCACTTTTTTGTAGAAATAGACAAACTGATTCTAAATTTCTAAAATTTATATGTATTTTCAAAGTGATATTTTTTATTATTATTATTATTGAATAGGATGCAGGGGTGGTTTCTTTCCAGGGTTCTTGTCCAGATGGATTCAAAGAATAAAGCCACAGACAAAAGGTATTATGTCAGAAGTACAGGAACTTTATTGCAAGCAGATGCTATCCATAAAATTTCTAATTTCTAAGTTTCTATCTTTAAGATCTGTCTCTCCTGGCTAAGGAGAGATGGAGGAGTTCCCTAATGAAGGTAGCCACTGCTATCTTTATCTTGAGGCATTATAAAAGCTATAGTCTTTTGTCTCTTCATGACCCTCTATAATTGAACTCTTCCCAAACTTAGGACCCCCTTGCTTTCCTCATTGGTCACTTAGCAAAGTCCAAAGCTCACATGGTGCCCCTCACTTTCTTTCCACTTATTTTGCAACATTCCTCTATCCTCTGTGAAAATATATTTTCTTCTTCTCAATATCCTGTGTCTTCTCTTTCTCCTTCATATATCCATCTTATCTGTTCAAATTGGAATTACTTTTGATCTATCTTATGGTACCTAGCAATCTTATCCTGCCAAGCCTTGAGACTGGAACCGCTGGCTTCTTGGCTCAAAGAGTAAAGTGGCCTTTTATTTTTCGTGTTGTTTTGTTTTTGTTTTTGTTTTTTGTTTGTTTGTTTGTTTTTTGAGAGCAAGGTTGGGGACCTGGATAAAAAGATGAAGGGATTAGCCAAAGAACATACTGTATATTCATAACCCATAGACACAGACAACACTGAGGGATGGCCATAGGGAAAGGTGGAAGTGGCAAAGGAGAGGAAAATGGGAGTTGAAAGAGATTTTGCTTGTGGAGATGGGCATACAATTCAGTGTGCAGATGATGTTTCAATTGAATTGCACATTTGAAACCTTAATGGTTTTGTGAACCAATTTCACTTCAATAAATTCAATTTGTGAGCTCTGGCCAGGATGGCACAGTTGGTTAAGCATCGTACAGTGCACCCAGAGGTCACTAGTTAGGTTCCCTTCAGGGCATATACCCAGTTAGTAGGATTGATCCCCAGTAGGGGACATGCAGGAAGCAGTCAATCCATGGTTCTCTCTCATCAATGTTTCTCTCTCTTCCTCTCCTTTCCTCTGTCTCTCTAAAATCAATTAAAACAAAAACAATCAAAACATTAGTGAATTTTGGTGAATTTATCCAAAGTGCTTTTCTTTTACTTTACTATTTTTCTTTACCATTTATATTTATTTTAAAAAATAATATGTTCATTTTAGAATATTAAAAGAGCACAGAAATGCTATAAAGAAAATGTAAAAGGCCTCAAAAAAAATGACAGTGGTGATTTGAATACAGAAAATCACTTTCTATAGCAGCCATGAGTGAAAAATTAAGAGAATCTGGAAAAATGAGCGTCACTGATAACCAAAGTCAGCTAAAGATTGGAATTTAGTGTGTTGTTAATGTGGTTATTATCTATTTTTTTATATTTTTATTAATGTATTACATGTATACATATCTTCCCATTGCACCTCCCCACTCCTGTGCATACCCTAACCCCCCAGTGTCTTGTGTTCATTGGTTATGCTTATATGCATGCATACTAGTCCTTTGGTTGATCTCTTATCTATGACACCTCTCCCTAATCTTCTCACTGTAATTTGACAGTCTATTTGATGCTTTACTGCCTCTGTATCTATCTTTTTGTCCATCAGTTTCTAATATTCTTTATTATCCATAAATGAGTGAGATGTTGTGGTATTTTTCTTTCATTGACTGGCTTATTTCATTTACCATAATGCTCTCCAGTTCCATCCAGGTTGCTGCAAACTGTAAGAATTCCTTCTTTTTTATGGTAGCATAGTATTCTATTGTGTACATGTACCATAGATTTCTGATCCAATCATGTACTGATGGGCACCTAGGCTGTTTCCAAATTGCAGCTATTGTAAATTGTGCTGCAATGAATAGAAGGGTGCATAAATCCTTTCTGATTGGTGTTTCTAATTTTTTAGGATATATTCCTAAGAGTGGGATTACAGGGTCAAATGGGAGTTCCATTTTTAGTTTTTTTAAGGAAACGCCATACTGTTCTCCACAGTGGCTGCAATAGTCTGCATTCCACCAGCAATGCACGAGGATTCCCTTTGCTCCTTATCCTAGCCAACACTTGTCATTTGTTGATTGGTTGATGATTGCCATTCTGACAGGTGTGAGATGGTATCACATTGTCGTTTTGATTTGTATCTCTCAGATAATTAGTGACTGTGAGCATGTTTTCATGTGTCTCTTAGCCTTCCTTCTGTCTTCTTTTAAAAAGGTTCTATTTAGGTCCATTGCCCAATTTTTTTTATTGGATCAATTATCTTGCTTTTATTAAGTTGTATAAGTTGGCTGTAGATGTTAGATATTAAAACTTTATTAGTGATAACATTTGCAAATATGTCCTCTCATACACTGGGTTTTCTTGTTGTTTTGTTGATGGTTTCTTTTGCTGTGCAAAAGCTTTTTATTTTGATATAGTCCCATTTGTTTATTTTCTCTTTAGCTTCCATTGCCCTTGGAGCAGTATTAGTGAAGAAGTTCTTTCGACATATGTATCAGATTGTGCTGCCTCTTGATTCCTCAAGTATTTTCATGGTTTCTGGTCTTATGTTTAAATCCTGTATCCATTTGGAGTTTATTTTTATGTATGGTGTAAGTTGGTGGTATACTTTCATTTTTTTGCATGTAATCTCTCCAATTTTCCCAACATCATTTATTGAAGAGACTGTCTTGACTCCATACCTCCTTTGGCAAATAGTAATTGAGCATAGTGGTTTGGGTGGATATCTGGGTTCTCTATTCTATTCCATTGGTCTATATGTCTGTTCTTGTGCCAGTCCTTGACTGTTTTGAGAACAGTGGCTTTGTAATAAAGCTTGAAATCTGGTATTGAGATCCCACCTTCTTTATTCTTCTTTCACAGGATTGCTATGGCTATTCAGGGTCATTTCTGTTGCACATGAATCTTTGGAGAGTTGTTTCTAGGTCTGTGAAAGATGGCATTGATATTTTAATGGGGAGTGCATTGAATCTATAGATTGCTTTGGGTACTATGGACATTTTAATGATGTTGATTCTCCCAATCCATGAGCATGGTATGCTCTCCCATCTGTTTAAATATTCCACTATCTCTTTTTTCAGTGTCCTATAGTTTTCTTAGTATAGGTCTTTTACCTCCTTAGTTAAGTTTATTCCCAGGTATCTTAATTTTATTGTTGCGATGGTAAATGTGATTGCTTTTTTAGTCTCTCTTTCTGTAAGTGCACTATAGGTGTATAGAAATTTCATAGGTTTCTTGGCATTAATTTTGTATCCTGCTACATTGCTGAATTTATTTATTAAGTGTATTAGTTTTCTGATGGAGTCCTTTGGGGTTTTTTTATTAATTTTTATTAATTTTTGATACATATCTCCCCATTGCCCCCCCTCCCTCCCAGGCATACCCCGACCCCCCAGTGTCTGTGATCATTGGTTATGCTTATATGCATGCATACAAGTCCTTTGATTGATCACTTATCTACCTCACCTAACTT
>JAAGEH010000392.1:22133509-22193465 GCA_011751065.1 Lasiurus cinereus | reverse complement strand
TTCTTCTTCCTCTTCTAAAAGAGTACCTTTCAGCATTTCATATAATACTGGTTGGGAGTTGATGAACTCCTTTAGCTTTTCTTCTCTGTGAAGCTCTTTATCTGCCCTTCAATTCTGAATGTTAGCTTTGCTGGATAGATTATTCTTAGTTGTAGGTTCTTGCTATTCATCACGTTGAATATTTCTTGCCACTCCCTTCTGGCCTGCATCGTTTCTGTTGAGAAATCAGCTGACAGTCGTATGGGTACTCCCTTGTAGGTAATAACTCTTTTTCTCTTGCTGCTTTTAATATTCTCTCTTTGTCTTTTGCTCTTGGTATTTTAATGATGATGTGTCTTGGTGTGGTCCTCTTTGGATTCCTTTTATTTGGGGTTCTGTGTGCTTCCTGGACTTGTAAGTCTATTTCTTTTACCAGATGTGGGAAGTTTTCAGTCATTATTTCTTGAAATAGGTTTTCAGTATCTTGCTCTCTCTCTTCTTCTGGCACCCCCACAATTCTGATGTTGGTACGCTTGAAGCTGTCCCAGAGGCTCCTTACATTATCTTCACATTTTTGGATTCTTTTCTCTTCTTGCTTTTCCAGTTGAGTGTTTTCTGGTATCGAGGGAGGTAAGGGAAAAGAGAGGTAGAAAACAAAGCAAGCAAAAAGCAAAATAAAACACGTAGAATAAACTAAAACAATCTCACATAAAATTTCAAAAAATCGATATAAGCACTTTTTAGGCAAATAGCAACAAAAGGACATAAAGAAAAAACAACTTTTTGGCTAGTGAAGACAAGAAGAGAGAGGTTTGTGTGGATTTGTAGTAGGGGATTTGAAATTAGATATATAAATGGGGTGAAATTTTAACCAGGTAAAGAGAAGGAATAGGGAGAATCTAAAGTTGGAAAAGGGAAAGAGAAACAAGACAACAAAATGGGGAAAGTTAGGAGGAAAGTGTTGGCATAAAGGTAGAGTTGAGTTGGAGTAAAATTATGCTACAGGAAAGATGAAAATAGAATGTAGAACTCTAATCCCGCAATAAAATAAATAGAAAACAAAATGACACTTGTTTTTTTCCAAAAAAGTAAAGTACTAGTAGTAATTAATACTAGTTTAAAACAAAAATGTAATAATTAAAAAGGTAAAATCAATTGAGGTGGAAAGAAAAAAAATAGTCTTTTAATTAAAATATGTGAAAATGAAAAATAAAAAAAAATAAAAAAGGAAAAAGAAAAAAAGAAAAAAAGAAAAAAATTAGAATGGTCCTTCACTTCCACTATTATTCTGCTTGGCACTCCTGTTTCCCAGTAGGGAAGGTATTGCAGTTCCCTGTGTTCCCCTCTGGTGTTTTAATCTCTTTATTCTTTTGTGGTTATGCGAGAGTCAATTTGTGTGTCAACCACTGGGTGGCAGTGTTTCGGAATTGATCTCTGAGACAAAGCACAGGACCTCTCTAGGCTGTGCTCAGATCCTGCTACTCTGTGGTTCTCAAAGCCAGTTTGTGGGGGTTTTGCAGCCAGGACACCGTAATATCTCCCAGGCTGTCCCTCTGCCCCAGAAAAAAAAAAAAAAACAGTCGTTTTCCGGAGCTCTCCTCTGTCAACAGCTCAGAGGGTTTGCCTCCACACTTAGGGATCATGCTCTGACCACCTCTGGGGACCTATCCAGAGGCAGCTTTCCCGCAGCCCAGTTCCCACAGTGTGCACGGCTCTGTTGTGCGGGGATAGGAGACCTCACCCTGACCCAGGCGAAATCTGACCCTTCCGCGTGCCGTGTGGATCTCCGAATCCGCCGCCCGCCCCTCCACACTGCCTGGAAAGCCCTGCTCTGGGTCCCCGGCTGCTCAGTGGGTGCCTCTGTCAGCCGCAGCTCTCAGACCTCCGCAGACATCCACCTCCCCCTTATCTCAGGCGAAATCTGACCTTTCCGTGTGCTCTGTGGACCTCTGATTCTGCCACGTGTCTGCACCGATTGGAGAGTGGAGTTCTGGATCCCCGGGTCCCCGGCTGCTCGATGGATGCCCCACCCGCTGGCTTCAGACCGCCGCAGACATACACCTCCCTCTGCAAGATGGCGTGGTCTCCGCATTCGTGCTGGTGGCTCCGGCAGACAAAAACCCAGTGACAGTGGGGCTGCCAGGCCGGGAGAGCCCCATCCAGCAGTTCCCCGCCTTCTCCTGGATGATCTGACTATGTGATTTTTATCTCTCAATTTGTGTATGTGATGTATCACGTTTATTGATTTGAGTATATTGTACCATCCTTGCATTCCTGGGATAAATCCTACTTGGTTATGGTGTATGATCTTTCTGATGTACTGCTGGATCTGATTTGCTAGAATTTTGTTGAGAATTTGGGCATCTATGTTCATGAGGAATTGGCCTGTAATTCTCTTTCATTGTGTTGATTTTATCTGGTTTTGGTATTAGGGTGATGCTGGCTTCATAGAATGAGCTTGGAAGTGTTCCTTCTTCTTGAATTTTCTGGAATAGTCTGAGGAGGTTAGGTTTTAATTCTTCATTGAATGTTTCGTAAAACTCTCCTGTGTAGCCATCTGGTCCTGGGCTTTTGTTTGCTGGAAGCTTTTTGATGACTGCTTCAATTTCTATCATAGTTATTGGACTATTGAGATGTTTAGATTCTTCCTAATTGAATTTTGGAAGGTTATATTTTTCTAGAAATATGTCCATTTCCTCCAGGTTGTCCTGTTTGTTGGAATAGAGTTGTTCATAGTATTTTTTAACAATCCTTTGTATTTTTGAGGGGTCTGTTGTTATTTCACCTCTTTCATTTCTGATTTTGTTTATTTGGGTCTTCTCTCTTTGCTTCTCGGTGAATCTGGCTAAAGGTTCATCAATCTTGCTTATCCTTTCAAAGAACCAGCTCTTGGTTTTGTTGATCTTTTGAAATGTTTCTTTGATCTCTATGTAATTTATCTCCTCTCTGATCTTTACTATTTCCTTCCTTCTGCTTACACTGGGCTTTTCTTGTTGCTCTCTTTCTAGCTCTTTGAGTTGTAGAGTTATCTAATTTATCACCATTCTTTCTTGATTTTTGCAATAGGCTTGTAAAGGTATGAACTTCCTTCTCAAGACTGCTTTCACTGTGTCCCATAAATTTTGTATTGCTGTGTTATCATTGTTATTTGTTGCCATGATGTTTTTTATTTCTTCCTTGATTTCTCTGGTTACCCAGTCATTGTTTAATAGCATGTTGTTTACTTTCTATGTGTTTGATTTCTTTGAATTGTTTTTATGGTAGTTGATTTCCAGTTTTATGCCACTGTGATCTGAGAAGATGCTTGATATGATTTCTATCTTCTTGAATTTCAAGAGACTTTGCCTATGACCCAAAATATGATCTATCTTTGAAAATGACCCACATGCACTAGAGAAAAATGTGTATTCTGTGGTTTGAGGGTGAAATATTTTGAAGATGTCAATTAATTCAATCTGTTTTAGTGAGTCATTTAGGATTGATGTTTCTTTGCTGATTAATTGTTTTGTCCAATGGGATAGTGGGGTATTAAAGTATCCTACTATGATTTTATTGCTGCCAATCTCTCCCTTGATATCCTTCAATAGTTGTTGTTTTTTTTTTATGTATTTGGGTGCTCCTGTATTGGGTGTATATAAGTTTACCAGAGTTATTTCTTCTTGTTGTATTGCTCCCTTTAATATTATGAAGTGGCCTTCCTTATCTCTTATTATGTCCTTCACTTTGAGATCTAATTTGTCAGATATAAGTATTGCAACCCCAGCTTTTTTTTCATTTCCATTTGCCTGAAAAACCATCTTCCGTCCCTTCACCCTCAGTCTGTGTGCATCTTTTTTTCTGAGGTGGGTTTCTTGTACAGCAGATATATGGGTCATGTTTTCTTATACAATCCATTACCCTATGTCCTTTGATTGTAGCATTTAATTCGTTTACATTTAAAGTTATTACTGATAGGTACTTATTTGTCACCAAATATATTTTTTACCTCTGTGTTCCTTCTTTGCTTCCTATTTCTTTTGTTTACAACAGACGCTTTAACATTTCTTGAATTGCTGGTTTGGTATAATAAATTCCCTTAGTCCTTTTTTGTCTATGAAGCTCCTGATTTTACCTACAATTTTGATTGAAAGCCTTGCTGGGTACAGTATTCTTGGATTCAGACCCTTTCTTTGCATGACTTTATATATTTCATTCCATTCTCTTCTGGCCTGATGAGTTTCTGTTGAGAAAGTAGTTGCTAGTCTGATGGGGTTTCCTTTGTAGGTAACTTTCTGCCTCTCTCTGGCTGTTTTTAAGATTCTTACTTTGTCGTTGGTGTTTGCCAATTTAATTATAATGTGTCTTGGTGTCAGTCTCTTGAGGTCATTTTGTTTGGGACTCTATGAGCTTCTTGGATTTTTGTGGGTTTTTCTTCTTTATATCAGGGAAGTTTTCTGCCATTATTTCTTCAAACAGGTTTTCTATTTCTTGCTCAGCTTCCACTCTTTCTGGACTCCTGTTATGCAGATGTTGTTTTGTTTTGTGTTATCCCAAAGTTCCCTTAGGCTCTCCTCTTACTTTCTAACTTTTTTTTCTAGAAGCTTCTCTACTTGGGTATTTTTTTCTCCCTTGTCTTATAGCTCACTGATGTGGTCCTGTGTTTCTTTTAGTCTACTTTTGATGCTTTCTAATGAGTTCTTTACAACAGCAATGTCACTTTTAATTTCTTCTTTATTATTCTTCATTTCCTCTTGGTTCTTCTTCATTTCCTCTTGGTTCTTACTCATAATGTCGAATTTGTCTTCCATTCTTTTCAGACACCTTATGACCATTTCTCTGAATTCTTTCTCTGGCAGGTTGCTTGCCTCCATTTCATTTACTTCCTTTTCTGGTGATGCTTGCTTTTCTTTCATATGTCTGCCCATGATCTTTCTTGTCCGGGTGTCTGGTTATGTAGTTTTCTCTCCTTTCTGTGTGGCATGTGAGCTCATTTAAATCCAAATGTTGGCACCAATTTGGGAGTGGTGTTCTGGGTCCCACAGCTGTTTGGTGACTGCCACAGCTGTAGCTTTTCAGGCTGCTGTAAACATCCACTTTCCCTTTCAAGATGGTGCAGTCTCCACATTCCTGCTGGTGGCTCTGGGAGAAAAAACCCCGTGGCAATGGAGCTGCCTGGTCAGGGGAGCCCCGTCCAGCAGTTCCCCACCTTCTCCTGGGGAACTCACTAACAAACATTCCAGTGCTACTCTTAGCTGTTCTGTCTACTCCACAACAAGGCTCCAGACATGTCTGTCTATTCCACCAGCATTTTTTTCTCTCAAGTGGCATTTTTATCTGGTTTTTTTTTTTTTCCTGGCTGAAGATGTTTTATTACCCCTATGACTCTCCCAGCTGCTCAGGCTAGAGATATCTCTCTGTCCTTGGTTTGGCTGTTTTATTTATTCAGGCCAAGATGTCTCTGTCCTCTCTGGATCTCCTCCCTTCATGAATTAAGCTACCTAGTTAACCCTTATCAAAAGGACCTTCAAATCTAGAAAAATTGGAAAAGAAAAAATCATTTGAGGATTTAACACCACTTAATTTCAAATCTTACTAAACAGCAATAGCAATCAAGATAGTTAACTACTTTGATAGTGTCTATCTTGATAAACATATGCATCAGTGGAACAGATTAAGGAGTCAAAATATAGATTCACATATGAAAATGCTTGATTAATTTTTAACAAAAATGATAAGATTATCAACAGGGCAGTCTTTTCAAACAAATGGTGCTGGACAACCAGATATCCACCTTAACTCAAACCATTGACAAATGTTAACTCATAGACCTAAATCTAAAAGACAAAATTATAAAATTTCCAGGAAAAAATATATGCAGTCCTGAAGTAACAAAATCTTATACACAAGACACAGTAGCACCTGTCAGAATGGCAATCATCAACAAATCAACAAATGACAAGTGTTGGCAAGGATGCAGAGAAAAAAGAACCCTTGTGCACTGTTGGTGGGAATGCAGACTGGTGCAGCCACTATGGAGAACATGGAGTTTCCTCAAAAAACTAAAAATGGATCTCCCATTTGACCCAGCAATCCCACTCTTAGGAATATATCCTAAGAAATTACAAACACCAATCAGAAAGGATTTATCCACCCCTATGTTCATAGCAGCACAATTTACAATAACTACAATTTGGAAACAGCCTAGGTGCCCATCAGTAGATGAGTGGATCAGAAAACTATGGTACATCTACACATTGGAATTCTAGGCTGCCATTAAAAAGAAGGAATTCTTACCATTTGCAGCAACCTGGATGAAACTGGAGAGCCTTATGCGTAGTGAAATAAGCCAGTCAATGAAGGAGAAATACCACATGATCTCACTCATTGTTGGATAATAAAGAACATTATAAACTGATGAACAAAAGGATAGACACAGAAACAGTAAAGCATCAAACAGACTGTCAAATTACAGCAGGAAGTTTAAGGAGAGGTGAGGTAGATAAGAGATCAACCAAAGGACTTGTATGCATGCATATAAGCATAACCAATGAACACAGACACTGGGGGGTTGGGGTAAGTCTGGGAGGTTGGGGGGGGGCAATGGGAATATATGTATACATGTAATACAATAAAAAAGAAAAAGAAAAAAATTAACATCTCAAAAAAAAGACACAGTAGCACTAATAAAATTAAAAATTAATAAATGAAATTTTATCAAAATTAAAATCACTGTATTTCTGAAGACATTGTTATGAAAATAAGGCAAACCACAGTGAGAAAATATTTAGAAAATGTATATCTGAGGGGGGAAAATTGTGTCAGAATATGTAAATAATTCTTATAATTGAATAACAAATAGAAATAGCCTACCTTTTTAATGGGAGAAATATTTGAAAAAATCTTTTAAAAATATATACAAATGTCTATAAAAACATGATCAACAAAGCATTCATCCAGAAACAGAAATTAAAGCTAGAATGATACATCAAAACACACCAATTAAATTGATTAAAATTAAAAAGACTGACAACATGAAGAGATGGCAAACATATGGAGCAACTAAAACACATTTTGATGACACATAAAATGGTACTATCATTTTTGGAGAATAGTTTGGCAGTTTCTTATAAAATTAGACTTATCATATGACCATCAATCCCACTACTATAAGTTTACCCAAAGGACATGAAAACGTGTGTGTATGTGTGTGTGTGTGTGTGTGTGTGTGTGTGTGTGTGATATGCAAATTAGCCAGGCATTATGACCATCTCAGGAGGAGGCTGCAACACAACCTTTCAGGAGGAGCTGCACATGCAGATGGGTGGGAGAAAGGGGACTATGTGCTGCCCCAGCCCCAGCAGACACACACCAGGGGTGGGGGCATGCTCCAAATGGCCATGGCACAGCTCTGATCATGCCCCTGGTGGGTGGCAGTAGTGGCTGGAGCAAAGCAGCCCCAGTCCCAGATGCCTGGCAGCAGCTGGAGCAAAGCAACCCAGGTGCCTGGCTATAGCTGAAGTGAAGCAGTCCAGGTTCCAGTGGGTGGCAGTGGCAGCTGGAATAATGCAGCCCAGGTCCTAGGTGCCAGAAGAAAGCCAGTGCCAGCAGCCAGGGGAAGGAAGGCCTATTCTTGCACAAATCTTCATGGATTGGGCCTCTAGTATAGTCATATTCACCAATATTCATAGCAGCTATATCCATAATTTTCCCAAACTGGAAACAACCTAAATTTTCCTTTAATAGGTAAATGTAAGAACAAGCTATGGTATATTAATACAATAGAGCTCTGCAAAACAATGAAAAGGAATGATTACTGACATATGTACCAACATAGATGACTCTCACAAATGTTATGCTGAACAAAATACTCAAAAAACTATATACTGTATGATTTCATTTATATGACACTCTAGAAAAAGTAAAACTACAGTGATAGGAAAATTATCATTGATTGTCAGGGTCCAGGATGTGGAGGAAAAGAATCCTAAATAATAAAAATCTAATATGCAAATTGTCCCCTCGGGCAGTTTGAGCAGGAGACCAGGAGTTTGACTGCTCCCTATGAAGTTCATTGACTAGCAGGGGGCAGTCCAGACATTGCAGGCATTGGTGATGCACTGCAACCTCTAGCTGGCTACGTGGGGGTGGAGGTAATGGGATAGAGATGTGGTGAGAATGCAGGATGTCCACCAAGCTCACTCTCACTCCCCTTGTTACCCCACTACCCAGGGATGTCAGGGCTCCTGCACCAGGGAAGCCCCCACACTCAGATGCTGGGTGGCTGTGAGGAGCCCATCCTGTACCCACGCAGCATCTTCCAGGTAAGCTGGGCCACAGCTGCTGGGACCATAGGGGCTGGTAAGACTCCTTGTGGGTTCACGCAGGAGCTGGTCTGCAAGGCTGGCCAGGAGAGAGCACACTGCTTGCCTGGCTTCCATATGGCGCCACTGGGTAATCCAGAGGCCCACATTGCATCCCAGCCTGTGGTGTCCATCCAGCTGTGCTCACTGCATCTCCATGTGGAGATTCAGGCACTGTGAACCAGGTGGAGGGGAGTAGAGGAGGGGGTTGTGGGGGCCCAGGGGCACAGGTGCTTTCCAGGGTCCAAAGGTCAGCTGGGACTGCTCTTCCACACCAGATACTGATGCTTCAATCACTGGCCAGACCTGGGGACTGTATCTGTGCATGAATTTTGTGCACCAGGCCTCTAGTACCTCAATAAAGTTGATTTAAAAATATAGAAGGTAGTTTGGAACTGCAGTCTTTAAACCTCAAGAGATATGATTTCACTTTTATCTGTTTTACATATCCTTCAGTATAATCATTTGAGAAGCTTTGTATTTATTAAAATAATTTTCCTGTGGACTTTTAGAAATATTCTATCATCCTATATAATAAAAAGCTAATATGCAAATTGTACCCTCAACCAGGGGGCAGGGCTGGCCAGTCAACTGTCTGCAGCCCCTCCACTCTACTGGCTCCACCCTGATCAGGAGCAGAGCCAGCTGGCTGGACCCCACCTGTGCACAAATTCATGCACCAGGCCTCTAGTTATCTAATACTCAGCATCACTACTAAAAAATCAAATGCAAGTTTAATTTCTGATGCTTTGTGATCTCTTTTATCTTTCTAAAAGTTTTTACCCAATATTTTCAATCCTATGTTAGGTTCTCCTAGGTCTATTTAAATGGGAAATTTATGTCCTTCAGCTCTAATATTTTCTTATAGTATTTATTTTTATAATTTCTCCAGTTTATTTTTCTCTATTTTCTTTATCTAGAACTCAAGAAAGATGTTAGACTTGTCAAACATATCCTTTATTTTCTCACCTTTTCCCTCAGTTGTCCATCTTCTTGTCTTTTTTATTACTTTCTAAGAGATTCTCTTTATCTTCTAAGTCTTACTGAAAATTTGTTTCAGGGTTCATGTTTTTTTATTTCAAAGAGCTCTCTTTTGTTCTCAGACTGTTTCTTTTTACTAAAAACATTATTCAATTTGTTTTCTTCTGATTCCTGCAGTGTGTCTCATCTAGAAACAATGCTAGATTCGATCTCATGCTGAAAGCTGTCCTCAAATGAGCATTGATCCTTAGCTGTTGGTCCATATTTAACCTAGTAGGGAAGTCTTACAATTGAGTGTCTGCTCTGTATACATGGGTGGAACTTGTTGACTAGGAGGCTTTAGGAAATGATCAAGCAATAGAAAACTGACTTTTCTTTTAAGGAAATGTCAAAGTATAAAAGTATTTTCTCTGGGGACTTAAAGTCCCTCCAAAGATGAATTTTCCATCCTTAGGTAGGAGGAACATCTCTGATTTCAGCACTCTAGACAAAAGGCAAGGCAAATAGGCTGGTTGGGGCAGGAGTGGAGGTCTCATTATCAACTTTTCAAATATGCATGCTTCTATCTTAAGCCCAGATTTCATCCTTGTCTTTCAGGTCATCCTGCATCCCTGAATCTAAAAACTGTCAAATCCAGATTTTGAAGAAAACAGTTGTTCATCTAAAACAACAATAATAATAATGAGAGTAAGATTGTCACCTAGTGAGCAGGTAGGAGATAGATATCTTAGGGAAGCAGGGAAGGGAGAGGGGCTATAAACTCCATTTACAGATAAATCTTACTATTCCTTTTCGCCTCTATCTTTTATTGAGCAGAAATTTGAAGCAATGTGGGATAAAATGGATCAAAAATTGCTGTGATTCAGGAAAAACCTTCTAAGATAAGTAATCAGTTGGATAAAATTGCATTTTCAGGAAAAAGGAAAAGCTAAGGAGGAGAAAAGAGAAACAAGTGGAGCCAAGTAGGAGAAGCCTAAAGCTATTGCACTGAAGGTATAGAGCAGAGATCCTGAGAAAGGCCAACTTAGCTAGAATGAAGTACAAGGAGAAGGAAAAGGGAGCATTTGACAGAGTGAAAGTGACTTATGATCTATGTCAAGAGTATATTCATCTCAACTATGGGCTCTGTCTACTAAAGTAACCCTGTGAACTGGAGAAGATATGCACTATGACACTTTTGGAAACCCTGAGAAGAGAGCAGTTGCTTTTAAGTACTTGTGTCTATAGGAGAAGGTGGCTTCGCTGGGAGCAAGATCAACTGTAAAAGTATGAAATGGAAAAGGAACTGTTGAGAGTTTTGTTCCTGCCCCCCAAAATCATACCCATTGATCTCAGGAATAAAATCAGACTTGCAAAGTTTCAATGAGGAAGAACTGAAAAACTTTGGGACTAAAAACCTTCAGACAGTTGCTTCTACACTCCTCTTCCAATCCCCCAAGACTGAGGAATTAAATTTTAAAAATCATCTTCTAATTCTACTTTCTTCTGGAAGGCAAAAGTAAAGTCCTGACTTTAGGATATTTTTTTTCAGAGTGAGGAACTCTGTACCTCAGGGCTCATTCTCCCCTTCCTTCCTGAGCTCATTGGAAGGGACAAGGCTGGGCTCTGGTGCACTGCCTGAGGAAAAGCTGATACCCTCTGAGAAAACAAACTCAAAAGCCAAATCAACAAGATACCTGGGAACACCTTCTCTTCAAGAGAAATAAAACACACAAGATTAAGGATTCCCCAGAATATCAGGACACTGAGGCAAGTTAAATTTAAGCTAACAGGCATACTTTTAAAAATAGAAATATTGCCCTAGCTGGTTTGACTCAGTGGATAGAGCCATGACCTGCGAAGGTTCTACGTTCTATTCCAGTCAAGGACACATGCCTGGGTTGTGGGCTCAGTCCCCAGTGTGGGGTGTGCAGGAGGCAACCAATCAATGATTCTCTCTCATTGTTGATGTTAATATCTCTCTCTCCCACTCCCTTCCTCTCTGAAATCAATAAAAATAGGAATATTAGCAACATGAAATAGAAAAGAAAGCATATAATTGCATCAAACTATAAATAATAAGTATAAAAATATATTTGCAATAAAGAACCCTATGGTTGGCATAAAGAGCAAAACAAAAATAGCCAGGGAATAAATTAATTTGAACTACTAAATTGACAAGTTCTCCCAAAAAGAAGAGAAATCAAAGAATCAGAAAATATAAGAGAAAAGCTGGGCAATATGAAGATTAGAAGTAGAAGTAAGAACTAACATATAGGTAATATTTAATTATTAGGAAGAGAAAATAATTAAAATAGAAAGAAGAAATAATCTAAAAAATAGACTGAATTATCCAGAATTATAAAAGACTAGAAACTTCCAATTTAAAGGACCCAGAACTGACAAAACTATATGTATAAGATAAAACTCATACCTAGGTTCATTATTATAATAATTAAGAATTTCAAAAAGATTATTTTAAATTATTCCACGGAAGAGAAAGCGGATGCAAATTAAAATCATATTTTCCCACAGCAACAATAACTATAGAATTATATTTTTGAATATTGAAAAGAAAAAAGAACTGTAAACCTGAAATTTTATAACTACCATCCAAACATAAAAGCACAATTTTAAAATTTCTCAAGTATACAAGCCTTTAAATATTTCACCACAAAGACTCATAAAAAATAGAGTTATATAAAGCACTTGAAAAAGAAGAAAAACAAATGCAGGAGATGATGCAAGAAATACATAAATCAGTGGTGACCAAATAACATGGGAGAGTTTGTGTTGTATTTTAAACAATAGCTAATATTAAAGAAAAGGAGAAAACTATCAATAATAATCCATATTAAAAGTATAGATAGGGGTTGGTAGAAGTTGGAGAGAGAGAGACAAAGGACAAAAGTTCTTGTCTTACTGGGAAGAATATCGATATAACATTTTTTTTTCAAAAGCAAGAAAATATTTTTTTAAATGGAAACTGGAAGCAATAATAAAAGTAAAAGTAAATCCAAATATATCAATAATTAAAATAAATGTTTTTGGGAGAACCAAGATGGCAGCATAAGGTATACACCCAAACGTGCTGCCTCTCACAACCACACCAAAACTACAACTAAAAGACAAAACGACTGTCCCTCAGAACCACGGGAAAACTGAAAGAGTGGAAGTTCCACAACTAGAAGGAAAGAAAAAGTGCATTGAACTTTTGGTAGAACATGCAGAGGCTCAGAAAGGCAGAGGTACAGAGACTCAGGCGAATCAAGCTTGCATGCACTGTTGTTGTTTTTTTCAATTGGGAGGGAGTTACAAGTTCCCCACTGCTCTGAACTCCAGTTTCCAGCGACATTCTGGGGACCCAGACTCATACAGAGAGAAACTAGACTGTCTGCAACCAGTCAGAAAGGGAGGGTGGCTCTCTCTCAGAAGTGCGCACAGGAGTCATTGTTTACTGCGCTGGGGAGCAGGATGGAGAACAGGGGGACGTGATGCAGAGAGGGCTTAATGGGAGCCAGCACTGTTTGCCATGCCCTAGTGACTCCCTGAGACTCACACCCCGCCCAATTTACAAACCCACCAAGCTGTGTGCAATGGCTTTTGCATATGAATGGCCTGCCCTCTAGCAGCTTAACCTAACATATTGCAACTGGGTCAGACAACTCCAAAACGTCCAAACTCCAAGCAAAGAGGACAAATCTGCAGAGCTCCCTAAGTGGCCTCAGACACTAGCTGACTTGCACCTCCATGGAGATCCAGGAACCAGTGTACCTAGAGGTCAGTGTGAGATGACACCAGATTTAAACTCCCTACATCCTTAAGTGACACATTCAAGAGGCAGACTCAGTAAGCACCAAAGCCCCACTGAAGCAAATCCTGCCCCAGAGGGATGTCTCCAGCATAGCAGTTTTTCCATTAATAAACACAGCTAATCCTCACAGTCATTTGACCTAGAGGTCAATTCTTCCCAGTGTACCAATAGCAATCAAGGATTAACTACAACAAGACTGTGAACCCAGCCCACAAAGGGATGCACCAAGAGTGTCCACCTCAGGTGAATGGGGAAGCGGAGCTATTGGGCCATAAAGGACAAGTAGCACACAAAGCCACTCCATCAATACCAGGAAACAGCCAAAATGCAGAGACCAAGAAACATGTCATAAATAAAAGAAATGGAGGAAAACAAACTACTGGACATAGAGTTCAAAACCACATTTATAAGGTTACTCAAGAACCTTCTACAAACCGCCGACAAACTTAGTGAGACCTTCAAAGATCTTAATGAGAATGCCAAGAAAAAAAAAAAAGAAAAGAAAAGAAAAGAAAGAATAATATATAGAAATCCAACAGCAGACTAGAGAACCCCAAGAATCAAATCAAAGACCTGAAATATGAGGAAGCAAAAAACACCCAGCCAGAAAAACAAAAAGAAAAAAGAGTCCAAAAATATGAAGAAAATGTAAGGAGCCCCTGGGACAACTTCAAGCATACCAACATCAGAATTATGGGGGGTGGGAGGGGGTAGAAGAAGAGAGCAAGATACTGAAAACCTATTTGAAGAAATAAGGACTGAAAACTTTCCCTACCTGGTGAAAGAAATTGGCTTACAAGTCCAGGAAATGCACAGAACCCCAAACAAAAAGAATCCAAAGAGGACCACACCAAGACACATCATAATTAAAATGCCAAGGGCAAAAGACAAAGAGAGAATCTTGAAAGCATCAATCTCTTCTCTGATTTCTCAACAGAAACTATGCAGGCCAGAAGGGAGTGGCAGGAAATATTCAAAGTGATGAATAGCAAGAGCCTACAACCAAGAGTGCTCTATCCAGCAAAGCTATTATTCAGAATTGAAGGTTAGACAAGAAAAAGCTAAAAGAGTTCATCATCACCAAACCAGGATTATATGAAATGCTGAAGGGTATTCTTTAAGAAGAGGAAAAAGAAGAAAAAGGTAAAGATAAAAATTATGAACAACAAAGTGATAACAAATCTATACCTATTAACAAATGAATCTAAAAATCAAGTGAATAAAAAATCCGATGAACAGAATAAACTGGTGAATATAATATAATTAATGGAATAGAATATAATAGAATTAAGGCATAGAATGGACTGACAATTCTCAGGGGAAAGGGAGTGTGAGGGGTGGGAGAAGAGATTGGACAAAAATCTTACACCTATGGATGAGGACAGTGGCGAGGGGTGGGGAGTGGGGAATCAGGTGGAGGGGAGTTGTGGGGAAGGGAAGAGGAACATCTATAATAAATTGAACAATAAAAATTCATTTAAAGATAAATGTATTTGATTGAAACTTACCACTCAATTATTAATAGACTGAATATTTCAAGTCCAGGTATGTGTTATTTATAAGAAATAAGGACAGACAAAGATTGAAAGCAAAAAGATTTTAAAAAATGGCACATTAGGCAAATATGAACCAAAAGGAAGTCATGTAGTATATTAGTATAATTTAAAGTAGACTCCCCCAAAGAAAGAAAAAAAAATGACAGTGGAATAGACGGATGTGTCCCGAGCCTTGTGCCTGAGTACAGAGAACATCTGAGGGTCACACTGGGATTGCTTGTTGGAAAGTTAAAGGACAGCTATACTCCAGGAGAAGGTGGTGGACTGCTGGACAGGGCTCCCCTTACCAGGCAGCCCCCATTGCTGCTGGGTTTTTCTCTACCACATCATCTTGAAAAGGAAAGTGGATGTTAGCTGAAACCTGAAAATCTACAGCTGCAGCACCCACTGCACAGCTGCGAGCCCCAGAACACTGGTCCCCAAGTAGCACAAACACTTGGATTCAGAGGAGCTCTACACTCCACACGGAAAGGTCAGAATTTGCCTGGGATAAGGTGAGGTCCTGCAGGACAAAGAGGCACGCGCACTGTGGGAGCTAGAGGACCGGGGAAAATCTGCACCTAAAGAAATCCGTGTCTGTTGGGGCTGGTGTGATCCGTAAATGTGGAAGGAGGTCCTCAGAGGTGCTGAGAGAGAGGAGCTCTAGAAAGCAACCCATTTTGATCTGACACAGAAAGACAGCCTGGGAGATATTAAAGTGTGCCAGCTACTTAGGAGTGGGGAAGGGGGACTGCGAAAACTTGTGCTCTTTCCTCTTCAGATCCTTGCTTCTGATTTCTAAGCCCAATATGTAGGATCACCCAGTTGGGGATACCCTGGGAAACTAGAGTGGAAAGTTGTTTTTCTGAAACCTGGGAATTGAAGCATGGAGTGACCCACTCCCACAAACTGGTATTCAGTGCCACAGGGAAAGCAAAATCTAAGCACAGGCTAGAGAAGACCTATAGTCTCAGAGGTCAATCCAGAAACACTGCCACCCAGCAGCTGACTCAAAAATTGACTCTTGTGTAATCACAAAAGAATAAAGAGATTAAGATACACTGCCTGCTTAAAATCCAGGATGGACTTACAACACTGAGCACCAGTGGAACGCAGGGAACTGCAATACTGTCCTGAATGGGAAACAGGCATGCCAAACAGAACAATAGAGGAAGTGAATGAACTTCACTATTGCATATTCTATTTTTATTATTAGTTTATTTTATATTTTTTCATCTTTTACTTAAGAAACTAATTTTTTTTCTTTTTTCCTCACTTGATTTTACCTTTTTGATTATTATATTTTTATTTTCAAACAGTATTATTATTACTACTATTTTACCTTTTGGAAAAATAGTGTCATTTTATTTTCTCTTTATTTTACCTTGGAATTAGAGTTCTACATTCTATTTTCATCTTTCCTTTAGCATCATTTTACTCTATCTCAACTAAAACTTTATACCTATCATTTTCTTCCTAACTTTTCCCCTTTTGTTGTCCTATTTCTCTTACCCTTCTCCTACTTTAGATTTTCCCTATCTTTCTTTTTACCCACTATTAAGATTTCACTCTACTTATATATCTAATTTCCAATCCCCTGCCCCAACTCCGTACACACCTTTCTCTTCTCTATCTTCACTATCCAAAAAAATTGTTTTTTTCTCTCTCCTTTTGTTGTTTGCTTGAATGTTGATTATATCAATTTTTTATACATTTTTGTGAGATTCTTTGCTTATTTGTTTTGTTTTGTTTGCTTTGTTTTTGTTTGTGTTTTACTTTTGTTTTCCCTCGCTTCTCTGGATATTAGTTGTTGTTTGAACTTTGTATTAATCTCCAGGTACTTATTGCTGGCATTTGTTGGGATTAGTGACTGTTTTATTGGAGTTTTCTCCTTCAATATATAATTTGTTCTCCTTCTCTTTCTTATTCTCTTTCTTTTCTCTCTTATTTTTTTCTTTTTTTTTTCTTTTTTCTCCCTTCTCCCAATTTCATTTTGGCACTTCTTTCTTTTCTTTTCTCTTCTTTTCTCTCCTTTCCTTACCTTTTCTTTTTTTCTTCTTTCCTCTCTCTTTCTCTCTTATCCCCTAATTTGTCTCTCTCTGGTGGTCATCTTTATTTGTGGCTATTAACATCATGCATACATTTCTGTTCAGTGCCTTCTGTGTTGTACTTCCTTGTGTTATATTTTGTGACTTGAAGTCAACATAAGAGAGAGAAAACTACATAGACACCCAGAGAAGAGAGACCATGGGGAGACAAAGAAACAGCCCACATATAAAGGAAAAGTAGGCCTCAACAAAAAAGAAAGTAATGAAATGGAGGCAAGCAACCTGCCAGAGAAAGAATTCAAAAAAATGGTTATAAGGTGGTTGAAAAGAATGGAAGAAAAATTTGACAATATGAGTAAAAACGAAGAGGAAATGAAGAAGAACCAAGAAGAAATAAAAAAATGACATCGCTTCTGTAAAGAACTCAATAGAAAGCATCAAAAGTAGACTAAAAGAAGCAGAGGATGGCAACAGTGAGATAGAAACAAGGTAGGAAAAAAATACCCAAGTATTGAGAATCCAAGATGGCGGCATAGGTAAACACCTACACTGCTGCCTCGCACAATTTCAAAACTACAACTAAAAGACAGAACGGACATCATCCAGAACCACAGGAAAGCTGGCTGAGTGTAAGTTCTAAAGCTAGAAGGAAAGAGAGGGGCTCACAGAAACCCAGAGGAGCAGCAAAAAGCTGAGGTACAGAGATATGCCTGGCTTTCTCTGGCGGGAGGGAAACAGAGACTCTCAATGGCATTGAACTCCTTATCCTACAACACTCTAAACCCCAGATCCCGCCAAAACTCATACAGAGGGAGTTTGGACTGTGAAAAGGGAGAGGTGCACAGAAATTTAGGGGAGTCGCAAAAGATCAGAGGTCTGGTCTCGCACGGCACTGCGCCGAGGACAAATTGCTGATTGTGCCGCTGGCTTTCATGAGTGGGCGGGACACAGACCCTCCCTACTGTGCCACTTCTAACTCCACTAAGCCCCTGTTTCAGGTGAAACCCTGGGGACCTAGACTCGTGTGGTCCTGGTGTGCAGGGGAGCTGGAAAGGCAGCAGTCTAGGGGTCTAGAGGCACTGTGGGTGCTGGCGCACAAGGACCGCTCCAGCCATTACCCAGTCACGTGAGACTCAGGGGCCGTGGAGGGCAGGGCCAACTGGAAGGCAAGACGGTCCCTTAAGCCCTGAGACTCCACCCATCCCAAGCTCAACAGAGGCTTCTTCGGTTTTGCAAGTCTGGTATCATAAGGCTGAATTCAACACAGAAGTTTTCACGGCATAGTGAAAATGCCGAGACAAGGGAAGGGATCACAAACAAAGAAATGGAGGGGAAAAAAAGACTGGATAGAGAGTTCAAAACCACGCTTATAAAGTTTTTCAAGAATATGCTAGAAAAGATGGATAAATTTATCAAGTCCCAAGAGGAGATGCAAAAGGACAAACTAGAGATGCAAAATATCCAACTAGAGATGATGGATAAATTTAGCAAGTCCCAAGAGGAGATGAAAAGGACCAACTAGAGACACTGACTGAAATAAAAAATATTATACAGAGTCCTAACAGCAGACTAGAGGAAGGCAAGAATCAAGTCAAAAATTTGAAATATAAAGAATCAGAAAACACTCAACTGGAAAAGCAAGAAGAGAAAAGAATCCAAACATCTGAAGATAATGTAAGGAGCCTCTGGGACAGCTTCAAGCATACCAACATCAGAATTGTGGGGGTGCCAGAAGAAGAGAGAGAGTAAGATACTGAAAACCTATTTAAAGAAATAATGACTGAAAACTTCCCACATCCGGTAAAAGAAATAGACTTACAAGTTCAGGAAGCACACAGAACCCCATATAAAAGGAATCCAAAGAGGACTACACCAAGACACATCATAATTAAAATACCAAGAGCAAAAGGAAAAGAGAGAATATTAAAAGCAGCAAGAGAAAAACAGTTCATTACCTACAAGGGAGCACCCATATGACTGTCAGCTGATTTCTCAACAAAAACGATGCAGGCCAGATGGGAGTGGCAAAATATATTCAATGTGATGAATAGCAAGAACCTACAACCAAGAATACTCTATCCAGCAAAGCTATCATTCAGAATTGAAAGTCAGATAAAGAGCTTCACAGATAAGAAAAAGCTAAAGGAGTTCACCACCACCAAACCAGGATTATATGACATGCTGAAGGGTTTTCTTTAAGAAGAGGAAGAAGAATAAAAAGGTAAAGATAAAAACGATGAACAACAAAGTGATAACAAATACATACTTATCAACAAGTGAATCTAAAAATCAAGTGAATAAAAAAATCCAATGAACAGAATAAACTGGTGAATATAATAGAATGAGGGGCATAGAAAGGGAATGAACTAACTATTCTCAGGGGAAAGGAGGAGTGAGGGATGCAGGAAGAGATTGGACAAAAATCTAACACCTATGGATAAGAACAGTGGCAGAGGGGGGATAAAGGGGATAGGGTGGGGGGGGGAAATCAGATGGAGGGGAGCTATGGGGGTGGAAAAGAGAAACACCTGTAATAAACTGAACAATAAAGATTTATTAAAATAAATAAATAAATAAATAAATAAACAGGGTGATTAACGGGAACAGAAAATGCCATGGCCCTGTTCAGGGAGTGCCACTTCAAATCCATGCATCTCTTTCAAATCTCTGTTCAAGGCATAAATAGAAGGCTGGAATTGAGTGGCTGGGACTGGATGGTCAAGGGGAAAAACAATAGAAAATGAGGGGTCAGACCTAAACCTGACCCAGTGTGTGGGAGAGAGAACAGCAGAGACAGAGAAAGAAAGGTGGTACACCCCCCTTAGGGAAGCAGGCCTCCCCTCCTCCTCCAAGTCAACCCCAACGCAAGCCCCAGGTGGCAGTTTGAAGAGACACAGAAACAGTTGTTTTCAGAGAGACATGATGCAGAAGAAGCAAGAAGCCAATTTACAGGAAGTACAGTGGGATTGTGCCCATAGCCAGAAAGAAAAGGAGTAGATTTTGGTAGACTCTGTATTTTAATAATGCTTATAAGATAAACTTACAGTACCTGGATGAGGCTGGCAGTGCAGGGATGACTGAGCTAAGTTAAAGACGGAGGAAACTGAGGTTCCGAGATCACACAGCTGCTAAGTGATAGATGTGGGATGAAGCCCAGATGACCCAAGGTCCAGGGCTGCACCCACTCTGCTGGGCTTCCTGATTCAGAGTTTGTCTTCATAAACTACTTGTTTTAGTGCTGCTTTAGGAGCAGCCTGAGTTAACCTCAATAGCTATGATTTTATTTACAATAAAACAGATTTAATCCAAGCATCTCTTTCAATTATCTGAACATTTTTCTCCCCTTTCCCCCTCCGCCAACACAAAATAAATGCAGGGGGGGGAAAAAAGGAAGATGGCAGCATAGGTAAACACATACACTGCTGCCTTGCAAAACAATTTCAAAACTACAACTAAAAGACAGAATGGACATCATCCAGAACCACAGGAAAGCTGGCTGAGTGGAAATTCTACAACTAGAAGGAAAGAGAGGGGCTCACAGAGACCCAGAGGAGCTGCAAAAAGCTAACATATGGAGACGCATGCATGGAGAGAGGAGGTGCCAGAGTACCTGCCTGGCTTTCTCTGGCGAGAGACTCCCAACAGCATTGAATCCCTTATCCTACGACACTAAACCCCAGGTCCAGCCGAAACTCATACGGGGGGAGTTTGGACTGTGAAAAGGGAGAAGTGCACGGAAATTTGGGGGATTCGCAGGAGGGCAGAAGTCGGGCAGCACGCACAGCACTGCGAGCAGAAGACCGACTGCTGATTGTGCTGCTGGCTTTCAGAAGAGGGCGGGAGACAAAGCATCCCAACTGCATCACTTCTAACTCCGCTAGACCCCAGATTCCGACGAAGTCCTGGTGACCCAGATTCATATGGTCCTGGAGCACAGGGGAGCCGGAAAGGCAGCAGTCTAGAGGCAGAGAGAGAGAGAGAGAGAGAGAGAGAGAGAGAGAGAGAGAGAGAGCACAAGGACCACTTTAGTTAACACCCAGCCACGTGTGAGACTTGGGGGCTGTGGAGGGTGGGGCCGACTGGAAGGCAAGGCGATCCCTTAAGCCCTGAGAGTTTACCCATCCCAAGCTCAACAGAGAGGCTTTTGCAGTTTTGCAAGTCTGGTAGCATAAGGCTGAATCCAACACAGAAGTTCTCCTGGCATAGTGAAAGTGAGGAGACAAGGGAAGAGATCACAAACAAAAGAAATGAAGGAAAACAAACAACTGGATATAGAGTTCAAAACCACACTTATAAGGTTTTTCAAGAATATCCTGGAAAAGTTGGATAAAGTTAGTGAGACCCAAGTGGAGATGAAAAAGGACCAACTAGAAATTAAACATACACTGACTGAAATAAATAAATATTATAAAGAGTCCTAACAGCAGACTAGGGGAAGGCAAGAATCAAGTCTAAAATTTGAAATATAAAGAAGCAGAAAACACTCAACTGGGAAAAAAAAAAAGGTGAAAAAAGAATCCAAAAAATGTGAAGATAATGTAAGGAACCACTGGGACAGTTTCAAGCGTACCAATATCAGAATTGTGGAGGTGCCAGAAGAAGAGGGAGAGTAAGATACTGAAAACCTACTTGAAGAAATAATGACTGAAAACTTCCCACATCTGGCAAAAGAAATAGACTTACAAGTCCAGGAAGCACACAGAACCCCAAATAAAAGGAATCCAAAGAGGACTACACCAAGACACATCATAATTAAAATACCAAGAACAAAAGACAAAGAGAGAATATTAAAAGCAGCAAGAGAGAAACAGTTCATTACCTACAAGGGAGCACCTATACAACTGTCAGCTGATTTTTCAACAGAAATGATGCAGGCTAGTCGGGAGTGGCAAGAAATATTCAACTTGATGAATAGCAAGAACCTACAACCAAGAATACTCTATCCAGCAAAGCTATCATTCAGAATTGAAGGGCAGATAAAGAGATTCACAGATAAGAAAAAGCTAAAGGAGTTCATCATCTCCAAACCAGTATTATATGAAATGATGAAAGGTACTCTTTTAGAAGAGGAAGAAGAAAAAGGTAAAAGACAAAAAATTATGAACAACAAATACATATCTATCAACAAGTGAATCTAAAAATTAAGTGAATTAAAAATTTGATCAACAGAATAAACTGGTGAATATACTAGAATCAGGAGCACAGAAAGGGAGTGGACTGATAATTCTCAGGGGGAAAGGGGTGAGGGGTGTACAGGGAGAGACTGGACAAAAATACACCTATGGATGAGGTTAACAGGAGGGAGGTAAGGGCAGCGGGAGGGTTGGGAGCCAGGTGGAGGGGAACCATTGCGGGGGGGGGGGGTAAAGAGAAACAAATGTAATAATCTGAATAATAAAGATTTAATTAAAATAAACAAATAAATAAATAAATAAGTGCAGCCACCAATATCCATGGTATGTGGGAGTCAGCTTGTGAGGCTGTGTGTCTCTCACTGCAGTAACAGGGGCCCGGTGAGCCCAAATGTCCCTCCTTGGAGCTCTGGGGGCACCATGTCCCAGGAAAAAGGGAGCTCCTACCAAGCTGAACACATCGTGCCAACTTTATAAATAGCCCTTCAGACTAATGGATGCTCAGGTTAAATTCCTGCCAACTCCTGTCCGATAGCCTTATTTCATTGTTTAACATGCAACAGCAACCTCACACCAACCCCACCCCAGCAAACAAAATCCCTGTGTGGGATTGGCGGCCTGTGGCTCAGGTGAGAGCTGATTAAAAGCCCAGGCAGTACTGAGGGCAGAAGCTGGATTTGACTTCCTCCCTAACCCACATTCAACACCTAGTCTAAAAAAGGAGAGGGGACATGTATTTTGCAAGTATAAATAATCCCCATTTTATAATATTCCGATTTGAATACCACTGTACCACGTACAGGGGGCAATGCAGGCTCACAGGGGCCTTTGAAGAGCAGTCTTCCTCCCAAGCTCTGGCCAGGCTTCTGTGAAGCATATCTCATGATGGCCAACCCATCACCCCTCAAGCAGCCCCGTCCATCTGCAGACAGCATTTCCATCCAGCAAGTTCTTCTTTATACAAAGCTGAATCCCACCCACCTCCTCAGACCTTGGCTAGGTTCCACCAGGAGCGTCTGCGTGGGCTTGTCACTGAGACTCAGAGGCTACCCACTCCTGCCTGGTTACCTTCAGATCTCAAAGGAGGACCAGCAGTTACCTTGGGTCCCTACTGGACCAAAGCCACCAGAGTTCTTCAACCAGTCCTCATGTCCAGGTTCTGAACTTTGCATCATTTGCTCTCACCTCTCTCATTGCCCATTTGTATACAAAGTGAGTTCCCCTCGTTAAAATACAAGCTTTCACCCAATGGGTATCTGCACGTGGCATATGATTTTCCTACATAGTCCCCCCCAACAGCCCCATTGCCAGCCAAGGTCACAGAAGCTCTGAATTCAAGCAGGAAGACTGACTGCAGAGCCAGACCATACTTGGGAGAGGTGGAAAGCAGTGCCCTGGAAAGTACTGGAGATTCACAGCTGCTGGGGGCAGAGGAGGAGGGGGTTGGTAGTGAAAGTGCCAGAAGCAGCAGTAGCAACAGATACAAAAATGAACCCAACTCTGAGTTCATAATTGGTTGAGGTCATCAAAAAGAAGAATGAAGCCTTGGCTAGTGTGGTTCAGTTGGTTGGGTGTTGTCCCGTGCACCAAAAGGTGACCTGTTGATTTCCGGTCAGGGCACATGCCCAGGTTGTGTGTTCAATCCCTGGATGGGGGTGCAAACAGGATGAAACCAATCGATATTTCTCTCTCACATCAATGTTTCTCCCCCCCCCCCACCTTTCTTCCCCTCTCTCTTTCTAAAATACATTTTTTAAAAAATTTTTTAAAGAAGAAGAGCAAAGAGACTTCAATTTGAGGTGAATTAAAGGATGCTTTGGATTATAACTGGGTCAAGGTTGAGGGAGGAGAGGTATTCTACAAAGAAGAACAGAATGAGCAAAGACACATGTATCTTGGGAACATTTGCCATTTGGACAAAAATGTAGGAAAAGAAAAAACTTGGAAAATGGGCTGGATGGAATGCCCTTTAACAAAATACCAGGAAAATCTTGCTGCGCTGGGCTCCATCACAGACCAGGGTCATGGATTTGAGGGCTCTTGGGGAATCTGAAAGGAAAACCAGGCAACAGAGCTATTTCCTCATTGATTCATCCATTTTTCCTCCCCACTCCCCTAGATACGGCTTATGGGAGTGACTGTGATGCTAGCAGTCTAGAGCAGTGTCTCCTGTTCCACAGATAGACAGGGAAATGATGAAGGCAGCCCACCCGGAACATACTACCCCAGCCCACTCCTCTTGAAAACCAAGATCAGAGTCAGCCCAGCCACAGTAGGCACCAGCTCACTCTTTCATTTGCTCCTTCTTGCTTCAATTCAGATTAATAACAACAAAATCTCAGCCACGAACAGAAAAGATACACACTAACATTTTTACTAGTAAAATAATGTCTTCCTTGTGTTTACATCCATAATTGAGAGTCAGATATAAGTAATAAGCTGACTTGAAGCCAGCCATCCCTGCTCGATTTGTTGATAAAATAATTCATAGACAGTTCTCAGGCCCTCAGCCACAAACCTGTAAATAAGTTTCCAGTTTCTAAATAACCATTATAGACAGCAAATAAAACCATTCACACCCTAGTTGGTTTGACTCAGTGCATAGAGCATTGGCCTGCAGACAGAAGGATCCCGGATTCAATTCCAGTCAAGCGCACATGCCTCAGTGTGCCCTGTCAGGCTCATGCAGGAGGCAATCAATAGATATGTTTCTCTTACATCGATGTTTCTCTGTCTTTCCCTGTCTCTAATAAATAAGTAAATGGAAAAGTATCCTCAGATGAGGATTTAAAAAAATAATAATAAAGTAAATAATTACATAAGTGAATAAATAAATAAAACTATTCATCTTAAAAGCATCTCAGAACCCAGGAGTACCTTTGAAAACACTTGCTAGCACAAATGGTCACACACTAGCACAAAATGCCAATCATAAAACACCACATTTCTCCCTTGCTTAAATTTTATACTTTTTCAATGAAGGATCTAAGTATTTCTGTTTGTCTGAGAGAGTCCAGAATACTAGTAATACTTCTCAAACCAGCTCTGCCACTATTTGAAAAGTTCCTCTAAGTTATTCTTTCTTATTTTGTATGTTCCTAAGCAATCGCAGTGATTCCATCTCATTCCAACCAACAGTATTCATTGAGTTTCTATTATGTCTGCGGAATTCTGCTCCAGGGCAGTCCTGAAGGCTGTCACAACCTAAGATTTTACCCAATTGATCCTGGTATGTATATTAAGACTTCTCAGACCACACAACTAGATTTGCAATGGTAGAACCTATAGTTACTATAAATATAGGCTGAGCAAAGATAACTGTGATTTCAACCTCCCCTGAATGTGTCTACAATGTACAACTGTTGAAGGACAGAGAAATTTATATAACTGTTAAAACTGTAATACAAGCAGTAAATAAAGAGTGATGGAGTCTGGGACAAGTAAGTTACAAACGGAAGAAATTATTATTACAAACTCAGAGAAAGGCTCTGTGGAAGAAGTGGCATATTCCAGTGGCTTGCAGCATGATTGGAATTTCAAGAAGTAGGAAGAGATAGGAGAAGTATTCTTGCTTTAGGGGGGAAATGAGAATGTGCATGTTGTGTGTGAAGAATAATAAGTAACAGCTATCTTGTGCCTTGGGGCAAGTCGAAGTCCAGAAAGATATGACTGGAAAAGTGGACTGGAACCAATTTTGCAAGGTCTTGAAAGACATGACCACCAGATTAACTAAGTTTTTCCTTTCCTCCCATGACTCAGCTAGACTGTATTCCCCAGCCTCTCTCTAAGTTAAGTTCCACCATGTGATTCCATTCTTGCCAACGGAATATTGCTGAAGTGACATAATATACACCACTTCCAGGCCTGGCCCAAATCCTGCCGGTTCAGGCCACAGCTGGGCCTCCATCCAGGGTTTCTACTCTCTGCTGATTTGGACATCAGCACCATGGCAAGCTTGGAGCCACACTGTGGAGATGACAGAACCTCAGTCAAATTCATCCTTGACTGTGTCGCGGAGCCCAACCCCACACTGCTTCCGATGGAGGCTTTTCCCAAGTGAGAAGTAAATTCAGATGGTGCTGGGTTTCTGAGATTTCAGGGCACATTTCATGAGCTTTGAAGTCAGTATTTCTCTAAATAATTAATATACCAGGTTTGGGATTTGCTTGTTCTTTCTCAGGCCACTGAGAGCCTGGTGGCAGCATGGAAACTGGTGTGGACCTGGAGAAGAAACAATGCCAGTATGCCTAGTTCTGAGACCATTGAAAGGCAGAGAGATGGATGGTGGGAGTGATGGTGGGAGAAAGGAAATGAGATGATATTTCACATCATCCACTCACTTCTTCCTATTCCCTTGTTTATTGAGACAAATTTCTCAAAGGTCACCAATAACCTCATCCATATTCCAGTGTCATTTTTCTTCCTTAGCATTATCATCCTGTGGCATTTGACACTGTTAACCACTGCCCTCTTTTTCAGGTTCTCTTTTCTTTCTTTTTCTCCTAATAACTTGCTGATCTCTGAAGCCCCTTTCTCTCCATTGGCTCTTGTGCCTCCATTGAGCCCTCAAAATAAGTCACCCTGAAGCTTCTGGCTTGGAGCCTACTCTTCTCTCTTCTAGATGCATGGGATCCCTTGGGGGTCTCATTCACCATCTGGCTACACCCTTCCTGCTTATAACCCCAAGTCCCAAGCAATCCACCAGCCCTGACTTGTCTTCTGAGCTCCAGAGCAAAATGTTTAATTTGCCATTGGAAGAGCCCTGCCCAGAAGCACCTCAAGTGGAGTTTGTCCAAAACAGAACATAGAGAGAAACAGATCAGACTAGAGGTGGTGAGTCTGAACCTACCACCTTGTCACTGCCTCTCATTATTCACCTCCTCCAAGCAAAGCTGCTTCTTCTCTGTTTCTGGTTGTCTGAGACCAGGGGTTTGGTCATGAAGGACTTGAATATTTGCTAAAATCAAGGTATGACATTCCCCCCAGAGAGTCTAAGAACTCCACTCTGAATCCCAATGGCTTTTGAAAATTGATCTGACATGTATTTCAGTTTTACAGTGTGTCATCCCATATTGTGATTCCTACAAAAGCACATCTCTCTAAATCATATGGCAACATGTCCACTCCACTAACATGGCCTAGCAGGGTTGGAGATGAGTTCATGTCAGGATGGTGACTCTGTCTTACTGCCTCCTTGCCTAGCTTGGGTTTCAATTCCCTTTTAGTGAAGTTTCTTTTCATCTTTCCAACCTGAAGAAGATTCCTTCCAGAAAGTAAAAGTAGAGGATAATTTTATATTTTGCTTGTTCTCAATCACCAAATGCCATTCCCTCTAAGTTATAGGCCTATCCCTTTCTTATTCTTCCTGTGCAGAACAGAGCTTACAAAAAGCCTTTTCATTTTTACTTTCACAAGTTTTAATTTAATTTACACTCTACCTGAATTAGACAGGACTTTTTGGTCACAAGTGGCAGAAATCCAAGGAGGGATTTATTGGCTCATGAGACCAAATCACATGAAGGATAGGCAGGTATAGAGGTGTCCTTGCCAAGTCAGGGACTTGGAACCCATCGACTCACCACCTCTAGTCTGATCTGTTTCTCTCTATGTTCTTAATTCTTCCAGCCAAACCAGCTTCCCCGAGGGGTGGATTCCTGACCACAGTAATTCTGACTCACATCCTGAACACCCCTTCAACCAGAGAGTAAAATCCTTTTTCCAGGCTCCTATATGAAAAGCCCAGGAAACACTCTAGTTAGCTCAACTTGGCTCAACCAATTATACCTTTTAGAACAGTCATTGTGATTAGAATGGTGAAGTAATTTACCCATCCTGCATCACATACCCATTTCTGGTGTTAAAAAAAAATGAGAAAAAAGAAAGGCAGAGTGTTGAGCAGATAAAATTAATAGGTGTCTGCTGTTCTAGCCTCCCTGACAATACATTCCTTCAATACATGTGCCTTTCCCAGTCTGTTCTCTCTATATCCCTTGAGGTAAACTATTGCCAGTTACCAGGTAGTCTGTTGTGAATGAGACCAAAGAAATTAGTCTTCTCCAGGTGCTGTGAAGAAGACACTATTATACAGACTTCCAATCCCAGAACTCTGCAGGGGAGAATGCTCTCCAATGATCACTTCTGGCTGCATTTCTATAATCTTAGTTCCAGATGATGCTGACCTTTGAGACCATTTTGCCTCCCTTTCTGGCCTGCTTGCCCACTTACTTTTGCTTTACCTACCAACGTCTCAGCAACCATCATGAAGCCCAGAGTACTCCTTCCCTGGTCTCACAAACTCCTAGGCACCTTACCTAGAAACATCCTTTCTCTAAAAATACTATAACTTTATGTGGTTAATGCTTGGGAAGAGAGCAAATGATGTATAATTTACATCCAACCATGAATTACAGGTAAATTTCTAATGAATAGAAGGTTGTTACAGGCTGAATTGCATCCTACCAAAAATGTATATTTTGAAGTCCTAACTCCCAGCACCCTAAAACGTGACCATATTTGGAAATAAGTTCTTTACAGGTGTAATTAATTTAAAATAAGGCTGAGTCTTAACTCAATATGACTGGTGTCCTTAAAAAAAAAGATTAGGACAACAGACACACATAGTCAGAAGACCATGTAAAGAGACAGCAAGAAAGTGGTCATCTACAAGCCAAGGAGAGAGGTCTCAGAGGAAACCAACCCTGCCAGCACTTTGAACTCAGACTTCCAGCCTCTAGAACTGAAGGAAATAAATGTCTTGTTTAAGCCACCATCTGTGATACTTTGTTGCGGTAATCCTAGCAAACTAATACAGAAAAGGAAGGAAGCAAAGTTTAAGCTGAGGAGTCATTTCAGCACTTTCAAGGACTTAGCTCTATCCTTTCTCTGTCTTCCCACAGGCCTGGAAAAACGGGGATCTATCCTGCTCATCAGAAAGGCTGCAATTTCCCATTTCCAGCAAATAATTCCAAAAACAGACACAGAACCCCAGTTATACTTTCAAGCATACATTGAAAACCAGGATATACATATGAGAAATATTTAATATCCAAGCGGAATCATTGTCATGTACAACTCAGGTTAACCTATGCCAAAAAAAATGAATGACGTTTTTGTGTGTGTGTTTTTAATGCACAGATATAACCAGGGACTCAAGGACTTGGTTTATACGGTAAAATGTAGTTGTCCTGTGGATACCTGGGATAGAACTGCTGTCCCAGAAGTAGAGCATGTAAGTCCTGGGGGACATCTGAATAAAACATGTGGAGAAGCACAAGCATTTAACCACCAGACCAAAGCCACTCATCTCTGTCCACAGGGAAATAGATGTTTTCAATAAAAAGTTTGTAAAACCTATAATCATTTTGGTAAGATTTTCCCAGACTTCCCCTAGACCCCTCAGTGCAGACGTTGCTTGGATGTGGAAGGCAAGGGTATGGAATCTTTAAACTTGTCCGATGATGAACAGAGCAACCTGAGTCAGCCAGGGAAGAGCAGACTCCTCCGTGGCAGACACAATTCAATGGCTGCTTCTTTTCTGATTTTAAAGGAAATTGTAATAAACCAGTGGAGAAGCACAAGGGTCATCCTCAACACAAAATCCCTCCAAACACTCAGGATCTTCACCTGAGCAGACTGAGGTCAAGCTTGAGAAGTCAGGTCTAATGTTTGGAAGCTGTGTAGGGTGTGGTTATGCAGCCTCTCCATGTCACAAGGGAGAAACTGAGGTCCTGGGACCTAGTTTAGCTCACACAGCTACTAAGAGAAAGACTTACTCAAACCCAAACTTGGACTTCTTTTTTGCTTCCTTACATTTCCATTATCTGCTACTCTTACTTCAGATTCCCCTTTTCATTCTTTGGCTGAGATATCCGAGGCTGCCCCCTCACTGCTCATGCCTACACTCTAGCCTCTTTAGTGCCCTGCTTTCCCATGGCTCCTCTCCTGCCCAGAATCTTCCTTCCTTCCAAATATCACCTATGCCGAGTCACTTTCATTCAGCGTGCTCCCTCTGCCAAGCTCTGTCCGTAGACACTGTCACAGCTTCCTAGCTTCTTATGTTCTCAGGCAAACTGGCTCTCCCTCCCTCACAGATGCCTCCCAGGGCCCTCTTTCCACTGCATCTCCCAGTGCCTGAGGTCCAGACCCAAGCTTCCTTCTGCCTGGTGGGCACCTCTATAATAAGCTACCTCAACAACTACAGTTGGCATTGTACCCTTTACAAGCAAGGCAATGGAGCACCATATAAAGAGGCAGCACTTTGGTATGAGAAGATCTGATCCAGGTACTGGCTCCATCACTCTCTGACTGTGTGGTCTTGAGCAAACGTGTTTGCATTGTGAAACCACCAATATTACCTAGAGGGCATGATAATCCTTTCTGTTAATGTATGAGGCAGTAAAACTGAGTTCTTGAGGGCATGGACTTGGAGCCAGACTCTGTCTCTTATTATCTTAACTGGTTTCCTTAAGCACTTTGGCCCTCAGTATCCTTCTGTAAAGTGAAGAGGGTAACAATAGACCCTACATGATGGCAGTTCTGCATAATATACTTATAACAGTATCTGGTATATAAGAAACACCTTGCTGTTGTTATTTATGAACTGTAAAGTATTGTACTATGGAAAAGTTATTTATTTAATTTAAATATCAATTGCTCTCAGTGTTGCTACATCATACTGGACAGATTGCACATCAGTGACACTTAGCTGTAAGTGCTCACAATATAAGGACATTTTGAGATTCATTGCAAGGTTCAGAGGCAGCTATGGCCTTGGGCTACATAAAAATCCTGCCCAGAATGGGAGAAGCAGAAGTGAGCTGCAGAGGAAGGCAGGGAACCTATTCAGCTACTCAGCACTGATGAACAGGCTGCTCTGTTCAGCCAGGGGAGAGTCCTTGATGAACAGAGCATCTTGAGTCAGCCAGGGAGAGCAGACTCCTTTCAGGAGCCTGAGATCCAGCTCTGTGTTCATCTCTTACTAGTTAAATTCATCAAACACAGGTTTGCTCCTGCCTAAGGAACATTCAGATAGTTCAGTCCAGAGCCAGAATATGAAATGGGCAAGTAAGTAGACCTGATATGTGTTGTTTTGACCAAATGCAAAGAATAAGTGCCACCTGGCATTTGCAGGATTTTAACCTACATGCTGTGTGTGTCCACCCCTTTCAGGAGGGCTACTGGAGGCCCTCCAGTCACACATACATTTGCGTGTGGGGACATACTCACATACAGAGGTCCTCAAGATGGGAGGAGTGACCTGTGGAGGGTGGAGGGAGAAGATCAGGAGAAATCTCTGCTCTGAAGTCCGGCTGCAGACAGTGTCCACTGTAGACATCAAAAAGAAGAGATGCCGAAACCGATTTGGCTCAGTGGATGGAGTGTTGTCCTGCAGACTGAAAGGTCCTGGGTTCAATTCCAGTCAAGGGCATGTGCCTTGGTTGCAGGCACATCCCCGATGGGGGTCATGCAGGAGGCAGCTGATTGATGTTTCCGGCTCTCTATCCCTCTCCCTTCCTCTCTTTAAAAAATCAATAAAATATATTTTTTTTAAAAAAAAAGAAGGGACTTTTTTAAAAAGGAAGAGACTTTGGGTTCCTCCAGAACCCTTGACTAGTCTGTTTATTTCCAGCACAACTGGGACATTGATTTCAATTTCTCAAAAATTGCATACTTTCTACCCTAACCTGCCACCACTTAACCACCCCAGAATAATGCATGCTGTGGTTATGGGCTATTAAGCAAGGATTGCACTGGGTTCCAAAAGGGCATATTTCATTTGTTGGTGAAGTAATTCATACAAGTACTGCGATAACAAATGTAAAGCTCTTTCCAAGCAAAGGCATTGCACAACCTTTAATTATTTTCGCTTGCAAAATCATTACCCCCCAGAGCTAGGCACTCTAAGACCTTTGAGTGACTAAGGATGGCTAATGCTGACAGGAATTGGAGGAGGAGGTCATGTGATGGAAGGGGAAAAAGTATGGGACCTTTCAGTCCAGTTCCTGCTCCTCCTGGAGGGTTACCTTGGGCAAGACTCAGTTTTTTTATTTATGAAATAGGGATAATTATGTCTCCACACAGGGTTGTCATCAGAATTAAAAATCATGTTTATGAATGGTATTCTAGAGATGGCACTCAAAAAGAGAGATATTAAGATGAAATTTGTAGGTTTCGTTCTACTGAAAAGCTTGTGCAGGTCATTCTGGCTCTCTGCTTTGGCCCACTCCCCTGTCCACCTCCATCATGGTTCCTCAACCTAAAGACAATCCATCTTCCTTTAGAACTAATGATATTATGCCCATTGTGTGAGCAATTTTACATGTATTCATCAATTAAATCCTTGCTACAGTTCTTTGGTACCTATTATTATTCCTATTTTACAGATATGGAAACCTGGCTGGTTTGACTCAGTGGATAGAGCATCGACCTGTGGACTGAGGGGTTGCTGGTTCAGTTCTGGTCAGGGGCACATACCTGGGTTGCAGACTTGATCTTTAGTAGGCGGCATGCAGGAGGCAGCCAATCAATGATTCTCATCATTGATGTTTCTATCTCTCTCTCTCCTCTCCTGTCCTCTCTGAAATCAATAAAAACACTTCTTTTTTTTTTTTAAAGAAACTGAGGCCCAGAAAAACTAGGTTACTTGGCTGATGTCACACAGCTAGAATGTGGCAAGCTTGCCTGAGAACCTACACTCTAGAGAAGGTGCCACAGAGCATCTCTGAGGAGCTTCTGGACTTTGGCCTGAAGCTGGTCAGTGAAGGTGTGGCAAGTTCATTTCTTTCACAAGATCCCGGGGAGAATTTTGACATGCAAACTTGATCCTCCCTTCTGAAGGGCCCATACAGATACCCACACCAAGGTCACTGCAAGCCCTGCTCCTACAGCGTCCTGCCTGAGGTTGTTTCCCTTGCACTGAATAAATACTTTGAGATGACATCACCTCCTGTTGAATCAGCTGGGAAATGCTGACTTAGGGCTCGGGAGAAGAGTAGCACAGATAAGTACTCAGCTGAGAAATCTGCCATCTTCTTCCAAAATGTGTTACTAAGTAAATGACTAATGGCAAAGGTTAAGAACAAGGACCCACTCAGCTGGTGTGACTCAGTGGTTGAGCATCAACCTATGAACCAGGAGGTCACAGTTTGGTCCTGGTCAGGCCACATGCCCAAGTTATGGGCTTAATCCCCAGAGTGGGGTATGCAAAAGATAGCCGATCAATTATTCTCTCTCATCATTAATGTTTCTATCTCTCTCTCCCGCTCCCTTCTCTCTGAAATCAATAAAAATATTTATTAAAAAAAAACAAGGACCTGTTTAAAGGACAATAGATTGCCCTGGCCATTTTGGCTCAGTGGATAGAGTGTCGGCCTGCAGACTGAGGGGTCCCAGGTTCGATTCTGGCCAAGGGCACATGCCCAGGTTATGGGCTCAATCTCCAATAGGAGGCGTACAGGAGGCAGCCAATCAATGATTCTCTCTCATCATTGATGTTTCTCTCTATCCCTCTCCCTTCCCCTCTGAAATCAATAAAGAAATATATAAAGGGCAATAGATTTATTAAAATGCCACTGGGGGAAAAGGCAAAATTTTCTGAGGGTGGAAAAATGAAGAGAGTGGTAGAAGGGAAGAAATCTTTTGATTAATGCAAAAAATATCTGACAGATGAAAAGGTGGGGGAAATCAAGAGCGTTCAAGAATAGAATTCTACCTTAAATTATTATTCTCTTACCTTTTCTTACTCCGAAAGGTGGTTTTTATGGAGTAGTTCCGCATCGCCCCCCCCAACCCCCGCCAATTACTTCCTGCAAAGTAATTATGTAACTTCAATGTGTACCAAAGGATATAGAACCCTGTCTACACTTAACCTTCTTGCTCTGCCCCTGTGCTCCAATGGGAGCTGCCACAGTAAATGCATAATGTGAGGCATGTAATAAACCCCAGGAGTGCTGTACCTTAAAGCCCTAGTGCTTTTTGATTACTAAAGCAAGGTTAGGTGATGAGAAAGAAGTATACAGGGTATATTTCTTTGGCAGTGAATTCAAAATCCAGGGCTTAGATTGCATTGTAACAGCCTAAAGTTAACAAACCAGACTCTTTTCCCCCTGTCTGTAATAAATAATTGACCCAATCCTCTCAGGCACATTTTTTTTTTTAATTCAGAAGCCATTTGTGTTCACTCAAGGAAACACAAACCACTGTATCTTGTAATGCATGTGTCTTTTCACTCAGCCCTGTCATCTAGATGCCAATTCAATGTAGCCCTCACAGTGGGAGTTCCCAGGCCCGCAAGTGCCAGAAGGAAGCCAGTTTTCATCTCTGCAGCACAGGAGTGCCCCAAGGAAGGCACTCCAAAGTCAACAGGTCCAGGCCAGATGCTGCTAAGCCTTTGACCACCAGCCCTTTCATGTGATTTTTTAAAAATATTTTTTATTGATTTTTTATAGAGAGGAAGGGAGAGTTATAGAGAGTCGGAAACATCGATGAGAGAGAAACATCGACCAGCTGCCTCCTGCACACCTCCTACCCAGGATGTGCCCGCAAACAAGGTGCATGCCTTTGACCGGAATCAAACCTGGGACCCTTCAGTCTGCAGGCTGACGCTCTATCCACTGAGCCAAACCGGTCGGGGCCCTTTCATATGATTTTGATAAGGAAAACACTGGGCAGGTTTTCTATCTTGTCTTCCTCTGAGATTTGCAAAATGGAAAACTCGCAAGGAAAAAAATGGAGAGAAAGCATAGCAGAGGTAGAGAAATCAGAAAGAAGGAAGAAGAGAAAAACAAGAAGAAAGGAAAGAAAGGAGAAGGGAGGAAGAGCACTACATGAATTAGCCATGCTGGCTTTTTTTATAGCATTTCTCCACTTCCCCTGGCATTTCTGTGTCTTGTCACTGCAGGCTTACAAGGTCAAAAGGGAAGGACAAGTAGATAGACCCTTTATGTCACCAATGACCCAGAAAGATGAAGTCACTCAGCTATGTCACTCAGCTGGGTTGGTACCCATGGGTTTTGAATCCTGGTTCAGTCCCCATACTTTATGATTCATTACAGGGACAGGGAGATGGTGAAAGGAAAAGGACTGTAAGCCTGGCTTTGGCATCTGCCCTGGGATGGGACAGATGACCTTCAGCTTCTTCACAGATTTAGAACTATTAAGAAGTTCTAAACTCTTCCCTAAGCATCATTACAGCCAGAAGTATCCCCACATCCCACATACGGGCCACTTTGCTTAGGTCAGAAGGAGACCTGTGGTAACCCCAAGTATCCAGTCACCTCGAAGAGTTGCTGGAGATCTTCCATCACTAAATTTCCATGGTGGGACCCTTTAAAGTTCTTTCAGTTTTGCAAGATGAAAGAGCAAATTGTGTTAATCCAGATCCTCCAAAAACAGTGGCTGGGGTGGATTAAATACAGCAAGATTTTATGAAGGGAAATGCCTGTGTCCAGGGAAACAGGAAGGGGTGCAGAGAAGACAGGGAAGTCTACCTTCATGCATCCACTTCAGTCACTGAAGGGAGCAGCCCCTGGGAGGCATGGCCTGAGTGCAAACCCAGCACAGGACCTGATGCTGCAGCTGGGGCCCTGGTCACTAATGATCCCACTGCCTTTAGCAGCAGGTCTTTCTGGGCTCACTCTAGCAGCCACCATGTGGTGAGTTTCCAGTGTGAAGAATTTCCTCTTGCATCTCTTGCATTAGTTCTGAAAGGCAGCTACTGACCAGGTTTGAGGGAAAACAAGTGCAGAAGGCTCAGTCATTGTGTAGGTAAAGAATGTAAGCTGGATAAATAAATGCTCACTGGTCCCCTAAAGCTCGGGATCCACATCCACACACCCCTGGAATGTACCTCAGCTGCAATGGCAATCTCTAGAAGAGGGCTTATCTATTCTACATCTGGCCTTAATGCATGGTGTCCAAGGCAGAATATAAAAGTTTCCCAAAGAATAGTAATGTCAAGCAAGTTCCTCTGTCTCCAAAATCAAAAGCTGACTTGATTTGAGTCACTTGCTGTTGTAGCTTGGGAATCATTGACCCTTGATAGACTTTGAGATGTTGCCACTAACCAATCCTTCAGCTGAGCCCTGAGCCAGCCTCCTCCCGTGGAGTGTGTGCGAAGCCAGCTTTGACCCTCACCACCCCACAACCATGTGCTTGCTTTGCTCTCCCAGGAAGGAAGATGCAAATGCTTGCGTCTCACCTCCTTTCTCCACAGGAAAGGAGAAAGGCTTCAACAGGGCCCAGACTTGGCAACAAAGGTGAAAAATTCACTTCGGGTGGTGTGAGTGCAGAACAGCCCTTGAGTGAGGGCCACCTCAAATATTGTGCCCCAAGAGCTTCTCTGGTCTACTGGGCACCCTTGCAGACCATGGAGCGGCTCACTTTGGTTCATCCCACTGGACTGGAGTCCACTTCCCCTGCTCCCCCCCTCCCCCAAGGGTTGGCCAAGACTTACCTCCTCCATAAGGCCTTCCCTGAGGACCCACCAACTCCCTCCTTCAAGTTCCTATTTGCCATCTGGTTACAGAAAATGAATAACTTTTTCCCACAGTACCTTTGCATTGTCCATTTTTGTGTGGACATCCCCTGGCAGACTGCAAAAACTTTACAAACTACTTGGCCTGTCTTCCCATCTTTGAGCTCATTTCACATGCTCTGAAGCCCCGGCTTTGAGAGTTTAAGAAGGATCTGTGTGCTGGTTTCTCAAGGTGCCAATAAGATTCGCAAGGCCATAGAGGCCAAATCCCATTGTACTTAAGTATTGAAATACAAGAAGGATGCTCTGGACTCAACACGATAAAGCATGTTGCAGAGTAGAGGTGAAGCACCTAGAGTCCTCCCATACTATCTGGACCAAAGGGATCACACCTGGCAATCTTGTCCCATGAGTACCCTCTAGGAAATCAGTCCTCATCAAAGGCTTTTCACTTAAAAATTATGTATTGCTGGGCACTTCTGTTTCTATCCCAGCAAGTGGCCAGGCCAGGCCCAGCTGCAGCCGCAGTACAGCCGCCGGAGCATCACAGAGCAGCCAGACACAAAGAGAGGGGCTGTATCTGGGGTGTAGTGGGGGGTTCTTTATGTCGGATGAGGATTCAAGGGCCAGCACCAGCTCTTCCTCATCTTCATCCTCCAACTAGCCAACGCAGAAGGAAACAAACACTCAAGAAGAAGGAGAGTAAAGTCAGCATGAGCAAAAACTCCAAACTCCTCTCCACCAGCGCCAACAGGATTCAGAAGGAACTGGCCGATATCACTTTAGACCCTCCACCTAACTGCAGTGCTGGTCCCAAAGGCGATAACATCTATGAATGGAGATCAACCATCCTAGGGCCTCCAGGATCTGTGTATGAGGGTGGTGTATTCTTCCTTGATATCACTTTTACACCAGAATACCCCCTCAAGCCTCCAAAGGTTATATTTCGGACAAGAATCTATCATTGTAATATTAACAGTCAAGGGATTATCTGCTTGGACATATTGAGAGACAATTGGAATCCAGCACTAACCATTTCTAAAGTCCTCCTTTCTAACTGCTCACTTCTTACAGACTGTAATCCTGCCGACCCCTTCGTGGGAAGTATTGCCACTCAGTATATGACCCACAGAACAGAACATGACAGAATGGCCAGACAGTAGACCAAGAGATACACTACATAAATTGAGTTTTCACAATTCTTACATTATTTCTCTGTCATAGAGAGCTGCTTGGGATTTTGAAGAGGTCGGGGAGGGTGGGAATTGGTAAAAAGTAGGGTACTTCTATACCAGGTATTATTCAGTATTATTTCCTAAGATTTTGTTGTAACTTAAGGTATCTTCCTACAGTAGACAGAATTGGTTATAGCAACATTTAAATTGTCATTAGTTCTGCAATATAAGCTAAAATGTAGTACAGAGAATAATAGACTTTGGATTCTGTTGCATGTAGTCTGTAAATTTAAGCCAGCTTAATTTTTTTTTAAGCCAGCTTAATTTTGTGCAGGTTACACACGTGGCCATTTCTGTGAAAGTCCTTCCAGACTTCATACTTTTTTGTTTAGAAAAATTGAAACTTGTTTTCCCTTCTTGGGAAGGAATATTGATATTTAAGACTTTTTAGAGATTGTCATCTCATATGTTAAATGGACCTGTGGCTTATAGCACACTTATAGAAAATGAGTAGTTATGTATTTATTTTATATGCCAATCTACTTTATTGTGAAAAGATTAGAGGCTTAAATCAGGACTCATGAAAACCTGTAGTAAAATACCTTAAGCTGTTAACTGTAAGGCATGGAATAGGAGTTGCTCAGTGGATTGGTTATATGTTGCAGACTACTTAAGTCTGCATTTGTTACTGTGCTAATAAACAATATTAAAACAAAAAAATATGTATTTCTAAAGAGCTGTCATTTTGATTCATACCTGCAGTGATTGTTCTGCATAAATTTCCAAGGGGCAATGCGGTGCTAAGGTGAACTCTCCCTGGTCTTAATAAAGACTATGTAAGGTCAGGTATGGGTTAACAAAGATATTGGAATCAAAGGGGGAAATGCCCAGTACTTGAGAAGCACATTTCCCATGAAATTCCACAGACATGACTTTGCATATCCATCAACACATCAAAAGATGGAACTCAAGCAAATTCTGTCCATTCTATTCGTTTTAAGAAGGCAAGTCGACAGTCATTCATTACTGTGTAGAGAATTGGCTGCAAGTCACCAGGCCTCTGTGGTCACTTCTCACAGAGTGACCATAGGAGAATGGAGAGTGAGGCATGCCACCGGCTCCTCTCTGGATTCCCTTGGGTGTTTTTATAATTGTGGTAAAACACATATAACTTAAAATTTAACATTTTGAAGTGTGCATTTCAGTGGCATTGAGTACATTAATAATGTTGTGCTTCCATCACCACCTTCCATCTCCCAAGACTTTCCATTTTCTCAAACTGAAACTCCTCATCCTCATTAAATATCAATTCGCCATTCCCTCCACCCTCTGGAAATCATCATTATACTTTCTGTTTCTATAAATTTGACTACTCTAAATATCTTATTTGAGTTGAATCCTCCAGTATTTGTCCATTTTTGATTGGCTTATTTCACTCAGCATACTGTTCTCAAGGTTCATCTATGTGATAGCGTATGTCAGCATTCACTTCCTTTATTAGGCTGAATCATTCCATTGTATGAATGCTTTCTTGTATTTTGCATATGTATCTAAAGCCATGGTCTCAGATTCCTTTTGCATGAGAATTACATGATGAGTTTGTTAAAGATGCCAGTTCCTGGAGAGAAACCAAGATGGCAGCATAGGTGAACACCTAAACTGCTGCCTCGCACAGCAATTTCAAAACTACAACTAAAAGACAAAATGGACACCATCCAGAACCACAGGAAAGCTGGCTGAGTGGAATTTCTACAATTAGAAGGAAAGAGAGGGGCTAACGGAGACTCAGAGGAGCTGCAAAAAGCTGGAGTATGGAGACACGCACGTGGAGAGGACGGGCAGCAGAGTGCCTGGTTGGCTTCCTCTAGCAGGAGGGAGACTGAAATTCCTGACAGCACTGAACCCCAAATCCGACTGCACTGATCCCCAGCTCCAGGCAAAACTTATACGGGGGAGATTGGACTGTTGTGAAAGGAAGGAGTGCACGGAAACTTAGGGGAGCCACGAAAAGGCAGAGGTCTGGAGGCGTGCACACCACTGCATGCAGAGTGAAATAAGCCAGTCAAAAATAGACTGCTGATTGTGCCGCTGGTTTTCTCTTGCAGGAGGGAAACAGAACCTCCCAACTGCGTTGAAATCCACTTCCGATTGCACTGAACCCCAGTTTCGGGTGAGACCCTGGGGACCCAGACTCATACAGGTCCCCGGGGCACATGGGAACCGGAAAGGTAGAGGTCTGGAGGCATGCATGTGCACACAGAGAGGGTGGCAGCAATTACCAAGGGACACTGAGACCCAGGGGCAGTGTAGGGCAGGGCTGATTGGAAACCAAGGCTGTCTCTATTCAGCCATGAGACTCCACCCCATCCAAGCTGAACAGAGAGGCTTTTGCAATTTTGGAAATATTGTATCATATTGCTGACTCCAGTACAGAAGTTCTCCCAGCCTAGCAAAAATGCGGAGACAAAGGAACAGATCACAAACAAAAGAAATGGAAGAAAACAAATGACTGGATATAGAAATCAAAACCATGGTTATAAGGTTGTTCAAGAATTTCTTGGAAAAGATGAATAAATTTTGTGAGACCCAAGAGGAGATGAAAAAGGACCAACTAGAAATTAAACATACACTGACTGAAATAAATAAATATTATACAGAGACTTGAGGAATGCAAGAATCAAGTCAAAGATTTGAAATACAAAGAAGCAGAAAATACTCCACTGGAAAAGCAAAAAGAAAAAAGAATCCAAAAATGTGAAGTTAGTATAAGGAGCTATTGGAACAACTTCAAGCGTACCAACATCCGAATTATGGGGGTGCCAGAAGAAAAGAGAGCTCAAGATACTGAAAACCTTTTTGAAGAAATAATGTCTGAAAACTTCCCCCACCTGGTGAAAGAAATAGACTTACAAGTCCAGGAAGCACACAGAACCTCAAACAAAAGGAATCCAAAGAAGACCACACCAAGACACATCATAATTAAAATTCCAAGGGCAAAAGACAAAGAGAGAATATTAACAGCAGCATAAGAAAAACAGTTAATTACCTACAAGGAAGCACCCATTTGATTGTCAGCTGATTTCTCCACAGAAACTATGCAGGCCAGATGGGAGCGGCAAGAAATATTCAACATGATGAATAGCAAGAATCTACAACCAACATTACTCTACCCAGCAAAGCTATCATTCAGAATTGAAGGTCAGATAAAGAGCTTCATAGATAAGAAAAAGCTAATGGAGTTCATTAACACCAAACCATATTATATGAAATGCTGAAAGGTACTCTTTAAGAAGAGGAGGAAGAAGAAAAAGGTAAAGATAAAAATTATGAACAACAAATACATAATTATCAACAAGTGATCTAAAAATCAAGTGAATTGAAAATCTGATGAACAGAATAAACTGGTGAATATAATAGAATCAGAGGCATAGAAAGGGAGTAGACTGACAATTCTCAGGAGAAATGGGTGAGTGGGGTGCAGGGAGAGACTGGACAAAAATCATACACCTATGGATGAGGACAATGCTGGAGGAGGTAAGGGCAGAGGGAGGGTTGAGAGCTGGGTGGAGGAGAGCTATGGGGGGGGGGGAATGAGAAACAAATGTAATAATCTGAACGACAAAAATTTATTAAATTAAAAAAAAAAAGATGCCAGTTCCTGAGTCCCAGCTCCAGAGGTACTCCTGCAATGAGACTGCTCAGGTGGCTTGCTGCAGGTGGGGCAGGGCTGTTACCTGTCACAAGGTAACAGGTTATTAATTCATGTTCACAAGCTCAGTTCTTTCCTCAAACAGCCTCTACACTATGTAACTAGCAGCTCTCAGGTGCAAAAATAGGCCATGAGTTGGGTCGTGAGGGTCCAGCCCAGCTCACTCACCTTAGCACTGAGTCTGCAACTCACCGTGGTAGGTGGGTTCTAAAGCTGAAAAGCTGGATGACTGCCATGGGGTATTCACAGCATTGGGAATCCATAAGGCTTCCTGGTGTGGCCCTGAGCAGAACTTCTCCTGGCCACTCTAAACAGCAGGGAGTGAACCCAGACTTTTGGCTGATGATCTATTGCTAATTGGTGCTTCTTGCCAGGAGCACGGGGAATCCCAGAATCCCAGAGGCATTAGCATCTCTGAATGGGGGTAACACATGACCCATCCAGGCTGCAGTTATTACTGCAAATTTATCCAAAATGTGAATGTGAAGTCTGAGGTCACTGCTTCCTTATTTTGGATCCTGATACTGAACCTTTAGTAGAGTTCTCTGGTTCGTAAGGGAAAGGGATTCCTGCTGAGTTTCAGGCTTTAATAGCCCTGAGCTCAGAAGTCAGCAGGTCCTGTAAGTGGACCTCTCCAATAAATACAGTGGTCCTCAATCAGGACTAATTTTGCTCCCCAAAGGATATTCGACAATATCTGAAGACATTTTGATTGTCACAATCAGAAAGGGGCATCTAGTGGGTAGAGGCCAGGGATGCTGCTAAACACCCCAAAATGTAAACAGTGCTGAGGTTGAGAAACCCTATGTTAATTTAAACTCCCTTCTCAGCTATTCTACAGCTCCCAAGGCTGCAAAGAAGCCAGGTCCAGCTCACAGAACTGGAAACACATTTTCCTTTTCTTGACTTTAGACTACACTCAAGAGGTGAAGCAGCTTTTTAAGCCACTCAAAGCCCCTAACATAATGTGGCCTACTTCCCCTATATTTGCAGGGGAGAACCCATAAGCAATTCTTCCCAAAACTTATGCAATCTGATTTTCCATCCTGCTTACACCATGAAACAGTTGCCAACTTCTTCACTGAAGAAGAAAAAATAATCCCAACATATAATCCCTGCTGAGAGACCCTTCAGGTAAGGCTACCATGACACATTCATTGAGTGCCATCTACATACTAAGCCCTTAGCTTCAGTAGCTCCTAAGCTGAAACTTCCCCACTCCCCCACAGCTTCCATCATCCATAGTAAAGGACTCAGCATGACCTTGAGGCTCTGTAGTACCATTAATTACCCAAGAATATTCATTAAGGTCAGTGGGATCTATTTATTATGACCAAAAAATGGGGTTATTCTTTAGAAAATTTTGCATCAAATAATCAAAATTTTACTTGACTAGACAACTCAACCAGCATTACCCATACAGTCTATGTATTAGTCAGAGCTCTCCAGAGAAACAGAACCAATTGGCTGTGTGTATATAGATAAAGATTTCTTTTAAGGGATTGGCTCACATGATTGTGGGGGCTGGCAGAACTGGACAGCAGGCTGGGGACTCAATAAAGAACTGATGTTGCAGCTCAAGTCTAAAAGCATCTAAAGACAGAATTCCCTCTTCCTCAGGAGTCAGTCTTTTCTTTCAAGACCTTCAACTGATTGGATGAGGCCTACAAATATTATGAAGAATATGCTGTTTTGCTCAAAGTCTACTGATTTAAGTGCTAATCTCATCTTTTTTTTTTCATGTTTTATTTGTATGTTTTTTCTTAATATTTTTTAAATCTTTATTGTTTATATTATTATAATTGTTCCTCTTTTTTCCCCATAGCTCCCCTCTACCTGGTTCCCACCCCACTCTCTACCCTGACCTCCCCTCTTCACTGTCCTCATCCATAGGTATATGATTTTTGTCCAGTCTATTCCCGCACTCCCCTCAACCCTTTTCCCCCTGAGAATTGTCAGTCCACTCCCTTTCTATGCCCTGATTCTATTTTACTCACCACATAATTCTGTTCATCAGATTTTTTATTCACTTGATTTTTAGATTCACTTGTAGATAGATATGTATTTGTTGCTCATAATTTTTATCCTTACCTTTTTCTTCTTCTTCCTCTTCTTAAAGATTAGCTTTCTGAATTTCATACAATATTGGGTTGGTGTTAATGAACTCCTTTAGCTTTTTCTTATCTGTGAAGCCCTTTATCTTCCCTTCAATTCTGAATGATAGCTTTGCTGGGTAGAGTAATCTTGGTTGTAGGTTCTTGCTATTCATCACGTTGAATATTTCTTGCCACTACCATTTGGCCTGCATAGTTTCTGTGGAGATATCGGCTGACAATCAAATGGGTGCTCCCTTGTAGGTAATTAACTGTTTTTCTCTTGCTGCTTTTAATATTCTCTCTCTGTCTTTTGCCCTTGGCATTTTAATTATGATGTGTCTTGGTGTAGTCCTCTTTGGATTCCTTTTGTTTGAGGTTCTGTGTGCTGCCTAGACTTGTAAGTTTATTTCTTCCACCAGGTGGGGGAAGTTTTCAGTCATTATTTCTTCAGATAGGTTTTCAGTATCTTGCTCTCTTTCTTCTTCTGGCACTCCCATAATTCTGATGTTGGTATGCTTGAAGTTGTCCCAGTGGCTCCTTACACTATCTTCACGTTTATTTGTTCTTTTTTCTTTTTGCTTTGCCAGTGGAGTGTTTTCTGCTTCTTTGTATTTTAAATCTTTGACTTGATTCTTGCATTCCTCTAATCTGCTGTTAGGTTTTCTGTATAATGTTTTTATTTCAGTCAGTGTGTGTTTAATTTCTAGTTGGTCCTTTTTCATCTCTAGTTGGTCCTTTTTCTTCTCCTCTTGGGTCTCACTAAATTTATCCATTTTTTCTAGGAAATTCTTTAAAAACCTTATAACCATGGTTTTGAACTCTATATCAATGCCTTTGTTTTTCTCCGTTTCTTTCTTTTGTGATTTGTTCTTTTGTCTCCGCATTTTCACTGCTTCCCTGAGTTGGGAGAGGAGCTTTGTTTGCTAGGTATCCTATTGGCCCAGTAGCTCTGTCTCTCCAGTTACCTGAGGTGGACATTCTTGGTGCACCCCTTTGTGAACTGTGTGAACAGTCTTGTTGTAGTTAATTCTTGATTGTTGTTGGTATCACTGTGGGGGAATTGACTTCAAGCCAATTGGTTGTGAGGATCAGCTGTGTCTGCACCCTGAGAACTTCTGTGGTGGACTCAGCCTTAAGACTTGCAAGATTGCAACAGTCTCTGTGCTGGGCTTAGATGTGGTAGAGTCTCAGGGCTGAGCAGACAGCCTTGGCTTTTTGTCAGTCCTGTCCTACATGGCAACCCCTGGGTCTCAGTGCCTCTAGGTAATCTCTGCAGCCCTCTCTGTGCACATGCACACTTGCCTCCAGACCTCTGCCTTTCTAATTCCCCTGAGTTTCCATGCACTCTAGGGACCCGTATGAATCTGGGTCCCCAGGGTCTCACCTGAAATGGGTTCAGTGCAGTCAGACCTGGATTTCAGTGCTGTTGGGAGATTCTGTTTTTCTCCCAGTAGAGAAATCCATTGGCACAATCAGCAGTCAGCACCCTGTGTCCGCAATTTCGCGCACCCCAAGCCCTCTGCCTTTGCGGCTCCCCTAAGTTTTTCTGCACTCCTTCCTTTTCACAACAGTCCAGACTCCCCCGTATGAGTCTCACCTGGAATTGGGGTTCAGTGCAGTCAGAAGTGAGGTTCAGTGTAGTTGGGATTTTCCATCTCCCTCCCGCTAGATCTTTTAATACAGTTCCTCATGTTGTGGTGACCCCCAATCATAAAATTATTTTCGTTGGTACTTCATAACTGTAATTTTGTTACTGTTATGAATCATAATGTAAATATCTGTGTTTTCTGATGGTCTTAGGCTCTACAGCAGCGGTTCTCAACTTGTGAGTCGCGACCCACAGGTTGAAAACTGCTAGCAAGGTTGCCTAAGACCATTGGAAAACAGATATTTACATTATGATTCATTAACAGTAGCAAAATTACAGTTATGAAGTAGCAACGAAAATAATTTTAAGATTGGGGGTCACCACAACATGAGGAACTGTATAAAAAGGTCACAGCATTAAAAAAGGTTGAGAACCACTGCGCTAGAGGAAGCCAGCCAGACCCTCCTCCATCTGTCCTCTCCATGAGTGTGTCTCCATACCTCAGCTTTTTACAAGTCCTCTGAGTTTCATAAGTCTTTCTCTTTACTTCTAGTTGTAGAATTTCCACTCAGCCAGCTTTCCTGTGGTTCTGGATGGTGTCCGTTCTGTATTTTAGTTGTAATTTTGAAATTGTTGTATGAGGCAGCAGTTTAGGTGTTCACCTATGCCACCATCTTGGTTTCCTCTGCTAATCTCATCTTAAAAAAATACCTTCAGGGCAACATCTAGACTTATGTCTAATCAATCAGATACCATAATCTCGCCAAGTTTATGCATAAAATTAACCATCACAGTGTACTTACATGGAAAACTTCTTATCATCAAAATAGATTCTGGGTTGACATTCCCTCTGGATAAACCCCTTCATGACCTCCTGCACCATCAAATTCTTTAGGGCAACTAAAAGAAGAAATTTATAAACCTGACAGAATTCATGGAATAAGGGTGGTTTTTGAAAACCACTTTATTGAGAACACTTCAAGCTCATACAGAACTACAGAGGCTAGTATAAAGAATCCCCCTGTACCCAATTTCAACAACCATCAACATACTAAGTGTTTTACCTACACCCTCCCAACAAACATATACAGACACTTTTTTCTGGAGCTAAATGCAAATTTCAGCCATTTCATCTGTAAATACTTCAATATGGATCACTTACAAACAATACTTTTACAATGTAATCATAAGACTATTGTCCCACCCAACAAAACTAACCATGTAATGTACAGTCCATATTAGATCTTTTACAATTGTCTCAAAAACAACTCTTTCTAGTTGCTGGCTAGTACTCAGAGGAGTATTGACCTTCTGGAGACCTAAAGTACAGAAACAAAAGGGTTTTTGCTTTTGTGTATCTCCACTAGAATGTTCCTTCCTCCCAACTCTACCTCACCCATCATTCTCTGAGCAGAATAGGGATCAAGGGGATACTTGTAGAGTGCTGGTGAGGCAGTGTCCTAGGACTTGACATCAATTTCTCCTCCAGAAGATCTCTTCATCATCAGAAAAGCAGCCCTTTCAATGTCTGCATTCTAAATAGAGCCAAGAGGTCAGAGAGCACACCTTTACTGAAGAGACAGCAACACCCCCTGCAGACCTTCGGTGACTCTACATGGGCCACAAAGTTCAAATAGCTTAGGATACACTTACAATGGCCTCCCTGGAGAACCTGGGTTCTGAAGGGTGAGGGGAAGAGACACGCTTTGTTATTTTAGTGTGCAAATACATAACTACCTTATTCTGAAACACTTAAAGAGCTGTGTGTGTAAAATTGTTCATGTGCATGTCATCAAGCAGAAGACCAGGAGAAACCCCCAGAAACCTTGTGACTTTCCTTCAGCAAGCCAAGGTAAAACACGAAAGAGCCCGTCAGATTTCCTTCCTAGAGTTCTATGCACTCAATAATAAAACCTGTGTTCAAGCTACAGGTTCTAATAGAAATAAAGCTATTATATAATTATAGGTTTAAATTAAAAAAGAATTTTGTTTAAACACAACCAGCCCTGCTGATCAAAATAGCTTATAACACCTTTAGTACCTGTTTTCTCCTCCAAGTATAAAAAGTTATGTTAATTCATCTGCTTACAGATATTTTAGGAATCCTTCCCCATTTTTGTAAAATAAGTCCTCAGTTTCAAGAAAATAACTACAAAGGCAGTGTTTTTGGGAATTAAAATCAAAGGTTTTGGAATCATATCCCACACTTTAAATTCTTAATATTTCCTTGACCTTAGACAAACTAATTAGCTTCTTTGATGTAATTTTCCCACCTACAAACTGAGGACAAGAGTATGTCCATTATGGGACTATTGTGAATGTATAACAAGATAACATGTCCCCATTAAAAAAAAAGACATTTATTAAGTACTAAGCACTCTTTGAAGAGAGGGAAATTAAATGGAGACCTGAATGATGAGGATTCAGGCATGCAAAGATTTGGGGAGGGAGTAGTATTTTAGGTGAAAGGAACAGCAAATGTCACAGTTCAAGAGCAAGGCTAGGAAGAAACCAAAATGGTAGCATAGGTGAACACCTAAACTGCTGCCTCGCACAACAATTACAAAATTACAACTAAAATACAGAACGGACACCATACAGAACCACAGGAAAGCTGACTGAGTGAACTAGAAGTAAAGAGAGGGACTCATGAAGACTCAAAGGAGCTGTAAAAATCTGAGGTATGAAGACGCACGCATGGAGAGGATGGTGCCGAGTGTCTGGCTGGCTTCCTGTAGCGGGAGGGAGAAGGAAAATCCCTATGGCACTGAACTCCACTTCTGACTGCACCAATTCCAGGCGAGACTCATACAGGGAAGTCTGGACTGTTGTGAAAAGGAAGGAGTGCAGGGAAACTTAGGGGAGCCACGAAAGACATAGATCTGGGGGTGCGTGAAAGTGAGCGCAAAAGTGCGCACACAGAGTGATGACTGCTGATTGTGCTGCTGGCTTTCTCTAGTGGGAGCAAAACTCATACGAGTCCCTAGAGCACAGAAACTCGGAGGAGCAAGCTGGAGGCTCGCACACATGCATACAGAGAAGGCTGCAGCGATTACTCAGAGGCACTGAGATCCAGGGCCTGCCGTGTGGGGCAGGGCTGACAGGAAGCCAAACCTCTCTGCTCAGCCCTGAGACCCCACCACATCTAAGGCCAGCACAGAGGCTGTTGCAATCTTTCAAGTCTTAAGGCTGAATCCAAGACAGAAATTCTCCAGGCACAGACACAGCTGATCCTGACAACCAATTGGCTTGGAAGTCAATTCCCCCCAGTGATACCAACAACAATCAACAAGACTGTACACACAGTCCACAAAGGGGTGTACCAAGAGTGTCCACCTCATGTAATTGGGGAGGCAGAGCTGTTGAGCCATATAAGACACCTAGCACAGAAAGCTCCTCTCCCAACTCAGGCAATCAGCAAAAATGCAGAGACAAAAGAACAGATCACAAACTAAAGAAATGGAGGAAAACAAACGACTGAATATAGAGTTCAAAACCACAGTTATAAGGTTTTTTTAAGAATCCTAGAAAAAATATGGATAAATTTAGTGAGACCCAAGAGGATATGAAAAAGGACCAACTAGAAATTAAACATACACTGATTAAAATAAAAAATATTATACAGAGACCTAACAGCAGACTAGAGGAATGCAGGAATCAAGTCAAATATTTGAAATACAGAGAAGCAGAAAACACTCCACTGGAAAAGAAAAAGAATCCAAAAATGTGAAGATAGTGTAAGGAGCCACTAGGACAACTTCAAGCATACCAACATTAGAATTATGGGATGCCAGAAGAAGAAAGAGAGCAAGATACTGAAAACCTATCTGAAGAAATAATGACTGAAAACTTCCTCCACTTGGTGAAAGAAATAGACTTACAAGTCTAGGAAGCACACAGAACCCCAAACAAAAGGAATCCAAAGAGAACTACACCAAGACACATCATAAAATGCCAAGGGCAAAAGACAAAGAGAGAGTATTAAAAGCAGCATAAGAAAACCAGTTAATTACCTACAAGGAAGCACCCATTTGATTGTCAGCTGATTTCTCAACAGAAACTATGCAGGCCAGAAATATTCAAAGTGATGAATAGCAAGAACCTACAACCAAGATTACTCTTCCCAGAAAAGCTATCATTCAGAATTAAAGGGCAGATAAAGAGCTTCACAGATAAGAAAAAACTAAAGAAGTTCATCAGCACCAAACCAGTATTATATAAAATGCTGAAAGTTATTCTCTAAGAAGAGGAAGAAGAAGAAAATGGTAAAGGTAAAAATTATAAACAACAAATACATATCTATGAACAAGTGAATCTAAAAATCAAGTGAATTGGAAATCTGATAGCACAATAAGCTGGTGAATATAATAGAATTAGGGGAATAGAAAGGAAGTGCACTGATAATTCCCAGGGGGAAAGAGTTGAGGAGGGGTGCAGGGAGAGACTGGACAAAAATCATATACCTATGGATGAGGACAATGTGGGGGAGGTAAGGGCAGAGGGTGGGGTAGAGCCAGGTGGAGGGGAGCTATGGAGGGAAAAAAAAGAGGAACAATTGTAATAATCTGAACAATAAAGATTTATTTAAAAAAATAAAATAAAATAAAAAAGAGCAGGTGTAAGTCTGATGTTTGAGGGCCAGAAAATGAAGGGACAGAGAACAGTAAAGCAGGCAAGGCCTGTGTATGAGTCTTATAGGACTTGAGAAGGAGTTTGGATTCATTCTAATTGTAGATTTTAAGCACAGTGTATGTTGCTCTGAGTCAGAATAACATTTCATGTGATCACTCTGTCCAGTTATAAGTGAAATGATTGGAAAGGGTAAGAAGAGAAGTGGTGGGCCAATTAGGAGACTTAGAGGGCCCAGCAGAGAGAAGACAATGGTGTAGACTCGGATTGGAGCAGCACCAATGAGGAGAGGCAGTCAGATTTGGAGTGCATTTTAAAAATGAATCTGCCAAGGCTATGTGGGTAAATGTAGAGAGTAAGGGGAAAGAAGTGCATGAAGAATGATTCCTGTGTCTGAGGCCCAGAGTGGGTAAGATGGTGGTGCCATTTATAAAGAGAAAAGACTTGGGAGAAGCAGATGTGAAGAGGTACAAAAGCAAGAGTTCTCTTTTGACCACCTAAACCTAAGGTAATTATTAAACATCTAAGAGGAGACAACTGAGGAGGTAAGTTTAGGAATCTAGAGACCTGGGGGGAATCAAACTATTGGGAGTCTTCAGTATAGAGATGGTATTGATAGCTAAGGGTTCCAATTCTTAGGGAGAAAATAGGGGGAAGATGAGGGATCCAGAGCTGAGCCTTAGAATATTCCAGCATTTAGAGGATAGCTAGAAGACACTGAGAAGGAGCAGCTAGTAAGTTTTCAAGAAAACCAGAAGAATGAAAATGGAATGAAGTTCAAAAAAATGTTTCTCAAAGGAAGGAGGTGACGGTCAACTTTGCCAAGTTTTCTAAGTTACAGTCAAAAGAGGATAGCAATGAACCACAGCACTTGACAAGCCTGCAGTCTTTACTGACTTTAGTAGCAGCAGTTCCAGTAGAACAGTGGGGCTGAAAGCCTGACTGAGAGAATTCTGGAGAGAAAGGAAGGTAGAAAAGGAGAGCAGATATCATGGTGTCATTTTTCTGGGAAGAAAAGGAGAAATCCTATATAATAAAAGGCTAATATGCAAATATAATGAATAGCAGAGCAACCAGATCCAAACAACCAGTCGCTATGACATGCACTGGCAACTAGGCGGCTTGCATGAAACATGGCAGGCATGGAACACAGCGGGATGGTGGAGCAGGTGGCAGGGGTATCAGACCAAGGTGGGCACCAGTCACTGTCATTGGGGAGAGCCTCTGGTGGCTACTGAAAATTCTTTGCTCCTGTGTGCCATGATATCACACTGGAACCGCCGCTCACACCCACAGCCAGCACTGGAGCCACCACTCATACCTGCTGCTGATGTCCGGCACTGGTCCCAATCACTCGGCACCATCAGAGGGTGTAAGCGGCAGCTGATGGCCCTGATCACTCCTAAGGGCTTCTGTACCTCCGCCTGCACCAGCCCCAGTCACTCCATGCTGACAGGTGCATGGGAACGACGACGGCAGGAGCCAGGCTGCTGGCAGACAGAGGACCAAAGGCTGTGGTGGGAGGAGCCAGAGGATGACCGGCCCCTGTTCCTACTGCAGCCTTGTGGCCCACAGTTCCTTTCAAGGTACACGAATTTGTGCACTGAGCCCCTAGTCCATATAATAAAAGCAGAACAACCAGTCGCTATGATGAACACTGACCACCAGGGAGCAGATGAGCAATGAAGAAGCTGCCCCCTGGTGGTCAGTGCACTTCCACAGAAGGAGCATTGCTCAGCCAGAAGCCAGGTTCCTGGCTGGCGAGCTCAATGGCGGTGGCAGGAGCCTCTCCTGCTTTCGCAGCAGCACTAAGGAATAACGAGCCAAGCAGCAAGGACCAGCTAGCAAGCAGGCAGTAAGGAGTGAGGAGTCACAAACTGCAAGAGGGTGCAGATAAGGCTGAAGAACAACTCCCTCCCCAGTGCACGAATTTTGTGCACTGGGCCTCTAGTGAATTGATAACTAGATAGGCATGAAAATCAAAGAAGACTCAAGAACATTTCAATGTGGCCTTGGGAAGAATGTAGTAGAGAGGAAGAAACTGATGATGCTAGACAGAAAGGTAATCTTTGTAAAAGTACTTTTTTTGTTAATAATTTCTGCATACGTGCATTTATTTCTACTGTTTATTTTACCTAGGGATTCTTTAGCTTAGAGTCTCTAATTCTCTGATATTAACATAGAATCAGAGATATACAGTGGTACCTCGAGATATGAGTTTAATTCGTTCTGTAACCTTGAGGCGTGGGAAACTATGAGACCCTTGAGTCGCGGTAAACTGGTGGGTCATGTGCAGCTGGCCGATCCGTGCAATTATTCCTATCTCAAATGTTGCTTGTATTTCAAAGCAAAAATTGCTCGCTCAACGGCTCGTATCTCAAAAATCTCGTATGTTAGGGCACTCGTATCTCGAGGTACCACTGTATTAAAAGTTACACATTTTATTAGAAAGAATATCTAATCCTGCATTTGTGAGGAAATGCCCCAAAGAACTAGTCTACCATATTTGGATACTAGAGGCCCAGTGCATGAGATTTGTGCACTCTGGGTGGTGGGGGGTTTCCCCTTCACCTGGCCTGTGTCCTCTCACAGTTCAGAAGCCATCAGTCAGACATTCTCAGTGATGCTGCAGAGGCAGAAGAGGTTCCCGCCACCACTGTTACACTGGCCAGCTGTTAACCCAGCTTCTGGGCTTCTGGCTGAGCAGCACTCCCCCTGTGGGAGCACACTGACAACCAGGAGGCATCTCTTGCATTCAGCATCTGTCCCCTGGTGGTCAGTGTACATCATAACAACCAGTCGTTCTGTAGTTTGGTCAATTTGCATATTAGCCTTTTATTATATAGGATCTGAGATCCTTAGACATGCAAATTCTCACAGCCCTAAAATTATTCAACCCTGATATTCTCCATGTATACCAGCTACATAGCCACTCAAATTTATGATTCATAAACTGACAAGCTGAATTATATTTCCCCTAAGGTCACATTGTTTAGGCCACTGTACTTGTACCTTCACACCACCCCCAATGTGTCTACTCCAGGAACAGCCTCCTGCCATATTCTCGCCTTCCTCCCTTGAATCTGCAGTAACCTCTGCATATCTCTTCTCTAGGTTTTCTTTCTATAAAGATAACTGGGGCCCAAGAGAGAGTTACAAACCAAGATTACAGTTAAGTCAACTCTGTGATACTGAAATTTATTTAACAAAAACAATAATATTTTTTAAAATAATGTTTATGCTTGGAGAAAACACAAGCAATACAGTAAAGAAGCAGAAGAACTCAAATTCAACTAAGATCACATCCCAAGAATCAACCACCATTACCATTTTACTCAATGTCCTCCAAACTCACTGTAATCCTGAATTTTCCTGCATTGCAGAGACCTGCCCTGGAATGGCAGAAACACACACAGCTCCAATTTTGGTTAACTACAATGAGTATCGTAGGGGGCTTGCTTATTTTCTTTGGTAATTTTTGTGCTTAACATAAACACTGGCACTGTAGAGGACCCACTTATGTTTGTGAAATAATGAACAAGGGAATATCTGACTGAAAAACAGCAATGGCAAAAACAATGCAGTTCCCTGACATCCCCAATGATGAAGAGATTGAAATGCAGAAAAAAAGGCAAATTCAGCTTTGTGAAGGGAAAGCATGGAGTACTGGAAGGTTTGTGGTCTTTGCTTTAAAACAGATCCAAATAGAAGTGACATTTCAAATGAATGTGAAAATATATTTTAAATAAATATGGCTGAGATATTTGGTAAATAATATAAAGAAAGCTAAAGTTACAGCCTTATTTCATGCCTTATGAAACCATGTAAGAATGAGAAGACCATGTAGATAAGCATAGCTTTAGGATAAGAACAGAATAACACAGACATGGGTATAAAAAGAAGGATCAATTGCTTGACAACAGAAATTGAAAAAGACTTAAAAATTGAAAGGTGACATGAAACCAAGATGGTGGCATAGGTGAACACCTAAACCGCTGCCTTGCACAATTTAAAAACTACAGCTAAAAGAAAGAAAGGACATCATCCAGAATCACAGGAAAGCTGGCTGAGTGAAAATTCTACAACTAGGAAGAAAGAAAAGGGCTCATAAAGACTCAGAGGAGCTGCAAAAAGCTGAGATACAAAGACACGTGCATGGAGAGGACGGTCAGCGGAGTGCCTGGCAGCAATTACTGAGGGACACTGAGACCCAGGGGCCGCGTAGGGCAGGGCTGATGGGAAGCAAAGTCTGTCTGCTCAGCCCTGAGACTCTGCCCCATCCAAGCTAAACACAGAGGCTTTTGCAATTTTGCAAGTCTTGTATCATAAGATTGACTCCAGCACAGAAATTCTCCTGGTGTAGACACAGCTGATTCTCACAACCAATTGGCTTGGAGGTCAATTACCCCTAGTGATACCAACAACAAACAAGACTTAACTACAACAAGGTTGTAAACACAGTCCACAAAGGGGTGCACCAAGACAGTGCACCTCAGGTAACTGAGGAGACAGAGCTACTGGGCTAATAGGACACCTAGCACACAAAGCTACTCTACCAACTCAGAAACAAAGGAACATATCACAAATGAAAGAAATAAAGGAAAATAAATGACTGGATATAAAGTTCAAAACCTCAGTTATAAGGTTTTTAAAGAATTTCCTAGAAAAGATGGATAAATTTAGCAAGACCCAAGAGGAGATGAAAAAGGACCAACTAGAAATTAAACATACACTGACTGAAATAAAAAATATTATATAGAAACCTAACAGCAGACTAGAGGAATGCAAGAATCAAGTCAAAGATTTAAAATACAAAGAAGCAGGATTTTGCAACACGGTTCTCTGTTTGATAAGAAATAACCCTTCTGGAGAAACCAAGATGGCGGCATAGGTGAACACTTAGACTGCTGCCTCCTACAACAATTTCAAAACTATAACTAGAAGACAGAACAGACATAATCCAGAACCAAAGGAAAGCTGGCTGAGTGGAAATTCCACAACTAGAAGGAAAGAGAGGGGCACACAGAAACTAAGAAGAGCTGCAAAAAGCTGAGGAATGGAGACGTCGCGAGGAGAGAGCAGGCAGTGGAGTGCCTGGCTGAGTTCCTCTGGCAGAGACTCCCGACTGCACTGAACCCCTTATCCTATTGCACTGAAACCCAGTTCCAGGCGAGAACATACGGGGGGTGGTCTGGACTGTCATGAAAAGGGAGGAGTGCACGGACATTTCGGGGAGCCGCAAAAGGGCAGAGATCTAGGGGCGCGAATACCTCTGTGCACAGAGAGGACAGACTGCCGATTGTGCTGCTGGCTTTCTCTAGTGAGTGGGAGACAGAGCCTCCCAACTGCGCTGAACTCCACTTCTAACTGCACTGAATCCCAGTTTCAGATGAGACCCTGGGGACCCAGACTCATATGGGTCCCAGTGCCCAAGGGAACCTGAAAGGCAGAAATCTAGAAGCACACACGTGTGTGCACAGAGAGGGCTGCAGCAATTACCGAGAGACACTTGAGACCCAGGGGCTGTGTAAGGCGGGGATGACTGGAAGCCAGTGCTATCTGCTCAGCTCTGATACTCCACCCCATCCAAGGCAGAAGGTCCCAACTACACTAAAATCCAGGTGGGACTGCACTGAACCCCAGTTTTGGGCAAAACCCTCAGGACCCAGACTCATACGGGTGCCCAGAGCACACAAAAAATAGAGATCTGGAGGCATGAATGCCTGCGCACAAAGAGGGCTGGAGCAATTACTAGGGGACACTGAGACCAGGGGCTGATGGGAAGCCAAGGCTGTATGCTTAACCCTGAGACTTGGCCACATCCAAGCCTAGTACAGAGGCTTTTGCAGTCTTGCAAGTCTTAAGGCTGAGTCCAAGACAGTTCTCCTGGTGTTGACACAACTGATCCTCACAATCATTTGGCTTGGAGGTCAATTCCCCCCCCAATCATGACTTAACTACAACAAGGCTGTACATAGAGTCCATAAAGGAGTGCACCAAGAGAGTCCACCTCAGGTAACTGGGGAGGCAGAGGTCCTGGGACATATAGGACACCTAGCACACAAAGCTACTCTACCAACTCAGGGAAGCAGCGAAAATGCGAAGACAAAGGAGCAGATCACAAACAAAAGAAATGGAGGAAAACAAATGACTGGATGTAGAGTTCAAAACCATGGTTATAAGGTTTTTCAAGAATTTCCTAGAAAAAAAAATGGATAAATTTAGTGATACCCAAAAGAAGATGAAAAAGGATCAACTAGAAATTACACATACACTGACTTAAATAAAAAATATTATACAGGGACTAGGGGAATACAAGAATCAAGTCAAAGATTTGAAATACAAAGAAGCAGAAAACACTCAATTGGAAAAGAAAAAAGAATCAAAAAATATGAAGATAGTGTAAGGAGCCTCTGGGACAACCTCTCTCTCAAAAAAACAATTTAAAAAATCTTTTTTAAAAATTCAAATAAAAGTGTACCAACATCTTCTTTTGGGGGTGCCAAAAGAAGAGAGAGAGCAAGATACTGAAAACCTATTTGAAGAAATAATGACTGAAAACTTCCCACATCTGGTGAAAGAAATAAACTTACAAATACAGGCAGCACACAGAACCCAACCAAAAGGAATCCAAAGAGGACCACACCAAGATACATCATAATTAAAATACCAAGGGCAAAAGACAAAGAGAGAATATTAAAAGCAGCAAGAGAAAAACAGTTAATTACCTACAAGGGCGCACCATTTGATTGTCAGCTGATTTCTCCACAGAAACTATGCTGGCTGGACAGGTGTGGCAAGAAATATTCCAATGATGAATAGCAAGAACCTACAATCAAGAACCTACAACCAAGATTACTCTACAAGTTTTTGCCTTGGCTAGTGTGGCTCAGTCACTTGAGTATCATCCTGTGCACCAAAAGGTCACAGGTTCAATTCCCAGTCAAGGCACAAACCCAGATTGCAGGTTCGATATCTCCAGTCTGGCTGAGTGCAGGAGGCAATGTTTTTATCACTCCCTCTCCCTATCTCTCTCTCAAAAAATCAATTAAAAAAATCTTTTTAAAAAATTCAAATAAAAGAACACAACTTTTCTTTGGCCTACAAAGTTGGCAAAAAATTAAAAAAGATTGTAAGCATTGTTGATAACAATATAAAGAAATAGGTGTTCTACACTACTGGTTGAATTGTATATGGGAATAACTATTCTAGGGGTCAACTTAGAAATATATATATCAAAGTTCTTTCAAATGTGCATGCCAGTTTACTTATCATTTGCAAAATTAAGAATTTATCACAAAGAAGTTTTTAAACTTATGTGCAAAGATGTTATCTGTGGTGAGCTTTTGGGTTATGTTTTTTCTTTTGTACTTTGTATTGTTTTTCAAGTGTTCTGAATTAACTTAGATATTTTAATTAAAGATAAATAACAAATGAACACTTTCAGTTAAAGATGGTAGATTGAACATGAATATTTACCTCCATTTCTTCCCCAAAACAAAATAAGGAACATGTGCTTTTTTTTTTTTTTAAATAGCATAAACCCAAAAAGACAGTGAGAATAGGAAAAGAAAATTTTGGAAGCTGAAAGTAAAGGAAGAGAAATAACTGATTTAGCAAAACTATAAAAAACAGTAGGAAAGCCAAGATGCAACCAGATTCACATCATAGACCTTCAAAGGGCTCAGACTTGGCAGCACCAAGTTCTTTTGGTAGTGAAGAAAAACAGGGCTGGAACAGAGGTCTGGTTGAAAGCTAGTTTGGAAAGTGGACTTGACCAGCTCTTTTTTCCAACTTCCACAAAGGGAAGAAACCTGGAGGGTTTTTTCCCACTTGCTGAAGAGGTATAATGGAATATCTCTGAGTTAGGTAATGTTAGGCAGAGTGAGGACAGGAGGACTCTATGAAGAGAAGGACTAAGGAAAAGTATGTATATTGAGTATCTCAGGGCTAGCCTTCTTTCCCCCTTTGACTCTAAGAAGGTTAACATCCTGAATTACATCTTCTGGGAAGAAGACTCAAAAATTCTTCTCTTGAGAACAAACTGATAGCTGCCAGATTGGACGGGTATTGGGGGTAGAGGTGTGGAAAAGGTGATGGGATTAAGAAATATAAATTGGATTGCCGAAACTGGTTTGGCTCAGTGGATAGAGCGTCGGCCTGCAGACTGAAAGGTCCCAGGTTGGATTCCAGTCAAGGGCATATATCCTGGTTGTGGGCACGTCCCCAGTAGGGAGCATGCAGGAGGCGGCTGATCGATGTCTCTCTCTCATCCATGTTTCTAACTCTCTATCCCTCTCCCTTCCTCTCTGTTAAAAAAATCAATAAAATATATTTTTAAAAAAGAAATATAAATTGGAGGTTATAAAGATGGGGATGTAAATACAGCACAGGGAATATAGTCAGTAATATTGTCATAACTAACCATAGTGTCAGATGAGTACTGGGCTTATCAGGTGATCACTTCATAAGTTGCATAAATGTCTAACCAGTATGCTGTACACTTGAAACTATCATAAATATTGAATGTCAAATGTAATTGAAAAAAATTTTTTAAGAAAAATAAAGAAACAAGAGAGAATGAAAAGAAATCCTAGAATGATAGTTGTGAAGTAAGCAATTAAGTCCAAATTAGAACCCGGAGAATTCAGCAAGCATTAAAACAAAAAAAGAAAGAAACAAACAAAATGATGTATTCGTAAAGAAAATGGATCCCTGAAAGAAATAGTACAATTTTAAGTAGATAATTTTATGCATGAATATGTAAAATGATGAATATATAAAGCAATAATGAAGTAAGTAGTTACAATAAGCTGTCCCTCTTCCCTTCTCCTGAAAGCTCTCTTTCTGCTGACTTTTTGAGGTTTTTCTTCTCCTTCAAGAACCTGAGTGAGTTAACTTAAGATTTTATTTCCCCTGAAACCGGTTTGGCTCAGTGGATAGAGCGTTGGCCTATGGACTGAAAGATCCCAGGTTCAATTTCAATCAAGGGCAGGTACCTTGGTTGTGGGCACATCCCCAGTAGAAGGCATGCAGGAGGCCACTGATGGATGTTTCTCTCTCATCGATGTTTCTAACTCTCTATCCCTCTCCTTTCCTCTCTTGTAAAAAATCAATAAAAAAATATATAAAAATTTTTTTTAAAAGATCTCATTTCCTTTTCTAATTTTTGATCACATTACATAGTTTTCACTGAACATTCTATCTAATGAAAGAGTAATATGCAAATTGACCATTACTCCAACACACAAGATGGCTGCCCACATGTGGTCAAAGATGGCTGCCCCTACGTGGACACAAGATGGCTGCCACAAGATGACCAGCAGGGGAGGGCAGTTGGGAGGGACCAGGCCTGAAAGGGAGGGCAGTTGGAGGAGATCAAGCCTGCAGGGGAGGGCAGTTAGGGGTGACCAGGTTGGCAGAGGAGGGAAGTTGAGGCAACTGGGCCTGCAGGGAAGGGCAGTTGGGGAGGACCTAGGCCTACAGGGGAGAGCAATTGGGGGGACCAGGTCTGCAGGAGAGGACAGTTAGGGGTGATCAGGCTGACAGGGGAGCAGTTAGGCATCAATCGGGCTTCAGGGGGTTGGTTAGGGGTTGATCAGGCTGGCAGGCAGAGTGGTTAGGGGCAATCAGGCAGGCAGGCAGGCAGGCGAGCAGTTGGGAGCCAGCAGTCCTGGATTGTGAGAGGGATGTCTGACTACCCATTTAAACCCAATTCTACCAGGCCTAAATTGGAGAGGGTGAAGACTGGGCTGAGGGACACACACCTTCATGCACAAATTTCATGCACAGGGCCTCTAGCTTGTATATTTATAAAATCTTAATATTATAAACTCTGGATATTGGCTTATAGGTTTCATAATCAGGCTATAGGTAAAGCATAAAGGGCATATATGGTTATAGAACAGAATCCTATATAATAAAGAAGTAATATGCAAATTAACCCTCACACCCTCATAAGATGGCTGCCTACGACCAGACCAACAGAGGGGTTAGTGAGGGACAACCAAAAGACTGAACAGCAGGATGCATGCAGTGACTAGGCCAGCAAGGAAAGGCAGTAAGAGGTGACCAGGCCAGGGGAAGGGGAGAAGAAGTTAGGGGCAAGCAGGCTAGTGGGGGGGGGGGGAATACAGTTGTGGATGACCAGGCTAGCAGGGGAGGGAAGTTGGGGGAAATTAGGCTGGCAGGGAGGGGCAGTGAGGGGTAACTAAGCTGGCAAAGGGAGCAGTTGGGGTGACCAGGCCAGCAGAGGGGGGAAGTTGGGGGCAACCAAGCCTGCAGGGGCAGCAGTAAGGGGTGACCAGGCCAGCGAGGGGGGGAGAGACAGGAGTGACCAGGCCAGCAGGAGGGAAGCAGTTAAGGGTGAACAGGCAGGTAAGCAAGTGAGCAATTAGAAGCCAGCAGTCCAGGATTGTGAGAGGAAGGCCTGACTGCTGGTTTAGGCCTAATACCCAGGATAGGGCCTAAACCGGCAGT
>JAAGEH010000392.1:22101861-22133499 GCA_011751065.1 Lasiurus cinereus | reverse complement strand
AAGGGGTCCCTGATTGGACAGAGTGCAGGCTGAGCTGAGGGACCCCTCCCCACCATGCACAAATTTCATGCACGGGGCCTCTAGTATATGTTATAAGTCAAGACAGTGAAATGTAACAATTTAGATAGTGGTTAGGATATAGGTTGATATGGAACAGTGACTCTAGCCAGTTTGACTGAGTGGATAGAACATCGGCCCACAGACTGAAGGGCCCTGGATTCAATTCAGGTCAAAGGCACAGGTACCTCAGTTGCTGACTCATCCCTGTACACTGGTCTGGGCAAATACAGGAGGCAACTCATTGATGTGTCTCTCTCACATCAATGTTTCACTCTGTCTCCCCCACAACCCCCCAACTTCCACTCTCTCTAAAAATCAATGGAAAAATATTCTTGGGTGCGGATTAACAAAACAAAAAAATTAAAAGGGGGAACAGTGAAGGGGAATGTATAAAATTCAAGAGAAACTTTAAAATTGGTAAGTCAAGATATAAAAATTCAAAAATATTGTTTAAAGTTATAATGGTAACTAAAGGGAGAACTGAAAATAAAATGTTAGTAGCAGCCCTAACTGGTTTGGCTCAGTGGATAGAGCATCAGCCTGCAGGTTCTATTCCAGTCAAGGGCATGTACCTTGGTTGTGGGCATGTGCCCAGTAGGGGGTGTGCAGGAGGCAGCTGATCAATATTTCTCTCTCATCAATGTTTCTAACTTTCTATCCTCTCCTTTCCTCTCTGTAAAAAAAAAATCAATAAAATATATATATTTTTTTAAATGTTACTAGCAGAAAGTAAAGAAAAATAAATTCATCATTATTATGATGGAAAGACTATAGATACTGCCTAAAAATCTATGAATCAAGAAATAAAGGTAAATTCATATCATTTAGAATTATGGCAGTAACTATCAGAAAGACTAAAAGGAGAAAGTTTAAAAAATTATTCCTAAGGAAGAGAATAGGCTGAGATGGGTAGAGAAGAAGGAAAACTTGGACTTTTCGTTTATAAAATTTAATTCATTCTTTCATATCATTTAAAATAGATCTCATACCATTACCAGGGGAAGGTATTATTTTTATAAATTACTAGAGGACCAGTGCACGAATTCACGTATGAATGGGGTCCAGCCGGCCCACCTGATCAAACGCCTGGTTTAACTCCAGGTTGAAGGGACAATTTACATATTAGCCTTTTATTATATAGGATAACACATATGCAAAAAATAACATGCTATTTAAAGTTAAGATCATAAATCTCTAAATATGACTAAGACTTTCTTGGCTGAAGTCCCCCATTGATTGGATGGTCTGTGAGAATTCCCCAGTCTAACATTCAATGATTCCATAACCTGGGCTCCCTCCAAGGTTCTAAAGGAAAGACTACAAATTTGACTTCAGAAATGTCAACACTATCTCTTCTAGAAGTACATAGTCAATGCCTTTGACCCCCAATCTTATAAGCAGAGGAGGTCTCCCAGAGCATTTCTGCTCCCTTTTCTGATTTACAGCATCAGAGATAGAATTTGTTTTTGGAACCAATCCAGAGGACAATGTTTTCCCCAAGGCTTGCTGTGATAGGGATTATCCTGCTTATAGGATTTACACTGTACTTTTACATTAAGTATCTCACTTAATGTTCACAAGATATAAAAGTTACTTTGCAACAGTTCTTTGAGATGGGGAGAATGTGTATAATGATGAGAAAACAGTCCCAGAGATCTAAGTCACAGTCCAGGAGCTCTCAGCTGCTAAATCATAAAGATAACGGCTCAGACATGTCTCTGACCCTAAGTACTGGTCTCTCCACTAAACTGGCTGCCTCTAGCATCTGTAAAAATTCAGTCATCCAAACTTCTTCAAACTTTTTAGAGAATAGAAAAAGGAGGAACATTACCCAGATTCATTTTATTAGCTATTGTAAGCAAAGTATAAAAACTAAATAGGAGGCAACCAATTAATGTGTCTCAGTGGTGAGTTTCAACCTATGAACCAAAATGTCACCTTTCGATTCCTGGTCAGGGTATATGCCCAGGTTGTGGGCTTAATTGATCACCAGTAGGGGGCAGACAGGAGGCAGTCAATCAATAGTTCTCATCATTGATGTTTCTATCTACCCCTCTCCCTTCCTTTCTAGAATCAATAAAAATATTTTTTAGATGTTAGGAGAGTATTGGAAAAGAAAACTGAAGATCAATCTCATTCATGAATGTGAATGTGGAAATTCTGAACAAAATATTAGCAAACTGAATCCAGAAATTTAAAAAATGAAAATAAATAAATAAAACATCATGACCAAATTGGGTTTGTTCCAGGAATGAAGGTTAAATCAACATTAGAACACATAGTAATGTAATTACTATTACTAGGAGAAAAATTATGTTGTGATCTGAATTGATGTAGACAAGTATTTGATAGAAGTCAAAAGAATATTTGAGACAAAAAGCTAAAAAAAAGAGAAAAAAATGTCCTTAATATGATAAAAGATATCTTCAATCTAACAAGAGCAAACCTGGTTCTCAATTGTAAAATGTTAACACAGCCTCTTTAAAATCAAGATTAATAAAAAGAAGGAGAAACCAAGATGGCAGCATAAGTGAACACTTAAACTGCTGCCTCACACAATAATTTCAAAACTACAACTAAAACACAGAATGGGCATCATCCAGAACCACAAAAAAGCTGGATGAGTGGAAATTCTACAACTAGAAGAAAAGAGAGGGGCTCACGGAGACTCAAAGAAGCTGCAAAAAGCTGAGGTACAGAGACACCTGTGTGGAGAGGATGGGCGGCAGAGTGCCTGGCTGATTTCCTGTAACAAGGGGGAGACTGAACCTCCTGACTGAACTGAACCTCAGATCCGACTGCACTGAACTCCAGTTCCAGGCAAAACTCATATGGGGGAAAAAGGGATATGGACTGTCGTGAAAAGGGAGGAGTGCACAGAAACGTAGGGGTCTGGAGGCACGTGAGAGTGAGGGTGCACACAGAGCACTGACTGTTGATTGTGCTGCTGGCTTTCTCTAGTGGGAGGAAAATAGAACCTCCCAACTGTACTGAACTCCAGTTTTGGGTGAGACCCTGGGACTCAGACTCATATGGGTCACCGGAGTGCACGGAAACTCAGGGAAGTCAGAAAGGCAGAGGTCTGGAGATGAGCACGCATGTGCGCTGAAAGAGCTGCAGTGATTACCAAGGGACACTGAGATTTAGGGGCCAAATAGGGCAGGGCTAACATGAAGTCAAGGCTGTCTCTGTTCAGCCCTGAGACTCCACCCATCCAAGCTGAACAGAGGCTTTTGCAATTTTGCAAATCTTATATCATAAGGCTGATTCCAACACAGAAGTTCTCCCGGTGTAGACACAGCTGATCCTCACAACCAATTGGCTTGGAGGTCAATTCCTCCCAGTGACATCAACAACAATCAAGACTTAATTACAACAAGGCTGTGCACACAGCACACAAAGGAGTGCCCCAAGAGTGTCCACCTCAGGTAACTGGGGAAGCGGAGCTACTGGACCACATAGGACACCTAGCACACAGAACTACTCTACCAACTCAGGGAGCAGCAGAAATGTGGAGACAAAGGAACAGATCACAAACAAAAGAAATGGAGGGAAACAAATGACTGTATATAGAGTTCAAAACCACAGGTATAAGGGTTTTCAAGAATTTCCTAGAAAAGATGGATAAATTTAGTGAGACCCAAGAGGAGATGAAAAAGGATCAACTAGAAATTAAACATACACTGACTGAAATAAAAAATATTATACAGAGACCTAACACCAGACAAAAGGAATGCAGGAATCAAGTCAAAGATTTGAAATACAAAGAAGCAGAAAACACTCCACTGCAAAAGAAGAAAGAATCCAAAAATTTAAAGATAGTATAAGGAGTCGCTGGGACAACTTCAAGCACACCAACATCAGAATTATGGAGGTTCCAGAAGAAGAGAGAGAGCAAAATACTGAAAACCTATTTGAAGAAATAATGACTGAAAACTTCCCCCACCTGGTGAAAGAAATAGACTTACGAGTCCAGACAGCTCACAGAACCCCAAACAAAAGAAATCTAAAGAGGACCACACCAAGACACATCGTAATTAAAATATCAAGAGCAGCCAAAACCGGTTTAGCTCAGTGGATAGAGCATTGGCCTGTGAACTGAAGGGTCCCAGGTTTGATTCCAGTCAAGGGCATGTATCCTGGTTGCAGGCACATCCCCAGTGGGGGGCATGCAGGAGGCGGCTGATGGATGTCTCTCTCTCTCATTGATGTTTCTAACTCTCTATCCCTCTCCCTTCTTCTCTGTAAAAAATCAATATATATATATATATATATATATATATATATATATATATATCATATATAAAAATAAATAAGTAAAATAAAATATCAAGAGCAAAAGACAAAGAGAGAATATTAAAAGCAGCAAGAGAAAAACACTTCATTACCTACAAGGAAACACCCATAGGACTGTCAGCTGATTTCTTAACAGAAACTATGCAGGCATGACGGGAGTGGCAAGAAATATTCAAAGTGATAAATAGGAAGAACCTACAACCAACATTACTCTACCCAGCAAAGCTGTCATTCAGAATTGAAGGTTAGATAAAGAGCTTCACAGATACGAAAAAGCTAAAGGAGTTCATCAACACCAAACCAGTATTATGTGAAATGCTGAAAGGTGGTCTTTAAGAAGAGGAGGAAGAAGAAAAAGGTAAAGATAAAAATTATGAACAACAAATATATATCTATCAACAAGAGAATCTAAAAATCAAGTGAATAAAAAATCTGATGAACAGAAAAAAACTGGTGAATATAATAGAATCAAGAGCATAGAAAGGGAGTAGACTGACAATTCTCAGGGGCAAAGAGGTGAGGGGGGTGCAGGGAGAGACTGGACACAAATCATACATCTATGGATGAGGACAATGTGGGGAGGTAAAGGCAGAGGGAGGGGTGGGAGTGGGGTGGAGTAAAAAAGAGGAACAAATGTAATAATCTGAACAATAAAGATTTATTAAAATAAAAAAAAGAATACTAAAAGGTTATATACTATTGTCACTTCTGCTCAGCACTGTACTGGAATCCTACCTTGTCTCAAGGCAAGAAGTAAGAAAAGAGATAAGGTGTTTTTTAAGAGTGCAATATCAAACTGTCATTGTTTACAGATATTATGTTCCCCATAGAAAACTTCCAATGACCTATAAATTATTAGAATTAATAAAGTAGTAAATTTTCAAGGCATAAAATCAATATATGAGTCAACTGCATTTCTCTATATCAGCAAAATTAAAATTAGAAAATGTAGTTTTAAAAATATCATTTATAATAGCAACAAAAAACTAGGGAAAGTCCAGCAAAAGATATGCAAGTCCTTTTGGAAAAAGTTTAATATCTTTGGTGAAAGATATTAAATAAGACCTCAATAAACAGAATTACATAATTTTTCCATTGGTAGGAAAATTGAATATTTTTAAAGATCTCATTTCTCTCCAAATTGTTCTGTAGATTCAATAACAATCTCAATAAGATGTTTTGTGGAACTTTATAATCTAATTCTGAAAAATATAAAAAAGAGCCTAGGGCAAAGAATAGCTCAGACAAATGAATGGGTTCCACCAGATTCAAGGAAAAGTATACAGCTTCAGTAATTAGGATTATGTATCATTAACACAAGGATAATAAACACACAAGTCACTCCAGAGAGGTGTTTCAGTTGGTTAGAGTCTCTTGCACCAAAAAGGTGGTGGATCAATTCTGGTCAAGACAAATACCTAGGTTGTGGGTTGGATTCCCAGTCTGGGTAAGTATAAGCAACCTATTGATGTTTCCCTCTCCCTCACTCTCTGTCCCTCTCTCTCTAAAATCAATAAACATATTCTCAAATGAAGAGTTGTTGTTTTTTTAATTTTATTTTAAATATATTTTATTGATTTTTTTTTACAGAGAGGAAGGGAGAGGGATAGAAAGTTAGAAACATCAATCAGCTGCCTCTTGCATGCCCCCTACTGGAGATGTGCCCAAAATCAAAGTACATGCCCTTGACTGGAATCGAACCCGGGACCCTTCAGTCTGCAGACCGTCGCTCTATCCACTGAGCCAAACCGGTTTCAGTGAACTGAAGAGTTTTTAAAAACACAAACAAATGGAACAAAAACTGAACCCAAAAACTGATCTGTGTTTAGCTCAAATAGGGTCAGGAGTTATCCAGGTAGAATAAAATGCAGATGGATCCCTGCCTCACACTATACATAAGAACCAATTCCATGTGGATCAAGAACTAAACAAGCAGAAACTGGTTTGGCTCAGTGGATAAAGCGTGCAGACTAAAAGGTCCCGGGTAGGATTCCGGTCAAGGACATGTATCTTGGTTGCGGGCACATCACCAGTAAGAAGCGTGCAGGAGGCGGTTGATGATGTCTCTCTCTCAGCGATGTTCCTAACTTTCTATCCCTCTCCTTTCCTCTGTAAAAAAGTCAATAATATATATATATATATATATATATATGAACTAAACAAGAAAAGTGAGACTTTATAACTTTTTATAAAATAACCAAAAAATGTTCTAATGATCTGTTGATAGGAAATGATTTTTAAACAGGCAAGAAAGGCACAAAACATAAAGAAAAATAATAATAAATTGACAAATAAAAACTTTTGTTAGTAAAGTCACCATCAGAAAATGAAAAGACAAGTTTCAAAGAGAAGATCCGTGTAAAATATAACCAACTAGAATTATTACGGAGAATATGTGAAGAATCCCAATGAATAAGAACAAAAAAATGCAGGAAATATAGAGAAGGCATATCTGTGAAAAGGAAACATGAATGGTCAGTGTACAGGAATATATACACAGGGTGTCACAAAAAATGTATACAGCCAAAACAGGTTTGGCTCAGTGGATAGAGCATCGGCCTGCGGACTGAAAGGTCTCAAGTTTGATTCTGGTCAAAGGTATGTATCTTGCGGGCACATCCCCAGTAGGGGGCGTGCAGGAGGCGGCTGATCAATGTCTCTCTCATAGATGTTTTTAACTCTCCCTCTTCTTTCCTCTCTGTGAAAAATCAATAAAATATATATTTTTTTAATGTATACACACTTTGAATCATTATAAAGGCAATATTTATTAAAATACAGTTCATTTTCAAAATGTAATATAATTTACAGACTTTGTATTTTGGGGGATGCCTTATATAGACACACTCAACCTCATTAATCATGGAACTGCAAATTAAGATGACAATAAAATAGCTTCTCAAAACAAAAATTCAACAAAACAGCATTGGCAAGGATGTAGAACCACAAATATTCTCACACACTGCTGGCAGGAGTGTAGATTGGCTCAACCACATTAGAAAGCAATTTGACATTATTGTGAGCTGATCTACTCAATTTTTATTCCCAAGATATTCCTGTGGCTAAGCTGCATGGATATGATTGAGGTTTGACCTGTCCAATGCTCTCAGTGAGATTTGAACTGATTTAGATAGGGTGAGAGGCAGGCTCAGGGGCATCTGCTTTGCTGGCAGGGATTATAATGGTGGCTTCCCAGTTTTAAAAGTTGGTTTCAGAGCAGAGGCAGCTTGTTCTGGAGTCAGCAGGTCTAATAGTGGCTTGCTGATTTAGCTGAAGTGCCTTCCTAATTGTCCCTAAGGCAGTGTGGCTTTGGAGCCAGAACTGTACTGGCAGCTTCCTGATGAAGGGAAAAGTGGTAGCTTTCTTGGTGGCCCATTCCTTTGGTGTGGCTTGGGAGCCATTCTTAGAAGCTCAGCCTGAAGTCTTTTCTTTCAACCCTCTCAATAATTCCATAAATGATCAATACCCTGTAATAAATTCCTTTCTGAGCTCCAGGGGCTTAGCAATGAACAATCAATTGTAGGGTGGGACCTTGCCCCAGGGTGATTTTTCCACCCCTAGTATATGGCTGGTCTCTGCTTTGGACCCCCTGACCTCTCTTCCCTAGAGATAACATCTATGCTTCAGTTGTATTTCAGCTCCAGGCTCTGATCAGCAATAAAATCAACCTGAGCTGACCTCAGGACCAGCTGCATTGCATAAGAATCCCCTGCCTTGGGACTGGCCAGTCAATCAGTGGAGACCTCAACCCTGAATGGACACACCTGGAAAGCTACCGAATATTCTCTTGAGATCTTCCCTTGGGACCTCCCCTAACATCTCCACCATTAAAATCCTTAGGATGGAGGACCCAGGGAGCTCTCCCTGCCAGAGACTTTCCCTTTCCCTCTCCCTCTCCCTTCCCCAGGCACATTACCTTTAGCTTCCTCAATCCCAAACTCCAAGCACCCTTCCTTTCTTTTCCTTCAAAACTTGTTTCCTAATCCCATTTCTTCTAGGAATTACTTTTTCTAACTCTGTCATTTACCCAATAAATGTTCTTTAAAAAAAAAACTTTCTATTTTAATGAGCTAAGGTGTATTGTGTTCTCTGTAATTGTACTTTGATTGCTAGACCTATCAAAGTTGTACTTGCATATCTCATACATTCCTACAATTACATTCCTAGATATATACCCTAGAGAAGCTTTTGGAAATGTAGACTACAAATACATACAAGGATACTTATTGCAATATTTTTTTGTAATAACAAAAAACTAAAAACCACCCAATGTCTATCAAGAGTAGAATATAGCCAAAACCGGTTTGGCTCAGTGGATAGAGCATCGGCCTGCGGACTGGAAGGAAGGTCCCAGGTTCGATTCCGGTCCAGGGCATGTATCCTGGCGGCTGATCAATGTCTCTCTCATCGATGTTTCCAACTCTCTATCCCTCTCTCTTCCTCTCTGTAAGAAATCAATAAAATATATTTTTTTTAAAAAAAGAGTAGAATATATAAGTTGCATATGTAAAAGAATGCTATACATATATAAAAAAGAATGACCTATAGCTTTATATATCAACATGGAGAAAATGCAAAAATAATGTTAAGTTAAAATAATTCACAAAATAATATATACAATATGACTTTATGTATACAAGTTTAAAACTAAACAATATATTTTTGAATATATATAGAGTTAAGTGACAAAATCATGAAAGAAATATAGGAAGGAGTCAACACAGAAATTAGAATAATCACTCTTCTGGTAGGTAGAGAGCAGGGTGTTATTAGAGAGGATACCCAGAGGCTTCCAACAACACATTTTAATGCAAGCTGAGAACAATATGAAGTGCACAGTATCACCCTTGAAGTGTTCTCACCAAACATGTTTCATTTTAATCTAATCAAGCCTTTGGTTCTTTATAAATCCCAGATATAGAAAATACAGGGGACAGAGAAACAAGCAAACAATAGTAAAAGAAACCAGCAGACAAATGCAGAATGTGGGGAATTCATAGTGGCCCAATCACTTCAATAAGTCAATTACCTTGGGACATGTGAAGGGAAGAAATAATTGTTCTGGAAAAAGAGGGATATTGGTTGCATCCATTTATGAACAAACAAGATACATAAGACATTTGGGGGATAATTGGAGAAATTTAAATGTAGACTGGGGAATTATTAGTTCAAATAGGTATGATATGGGTACTGTGGTTATATAGGAGAATGTCATTTTTAGAGAAAAATGCTTAAGTATTCAGAGGTGAAGCTTCTAGATTATGAAAATTAACTCTTAAATAGTTTAGAAAATATTACACAGTTATGTGGATGTATATAAGTATACTAGAGGCCCAATGCATGAAATTCATGCATGGGTTGGGGGTTGGTGTCCCTCAGCCCAGCCTTCACCCTCTCCAATCTGGATTCCCCCTTGGTGGGATCTGGTCTAAATGGGCAGTTGGACATCCCTCTTCCAATCCAGGACTGCTGGTTCCCAACTGCTTGCCTGCCTGCCTGCCTGATTGCCCCTAACTGCTTCTGCCTGCCAGCCTGATCACTCCCTAACCTCTTCCCTGCCAGCCTGATCAACACCTAACTGCTCCCCTGCCAGCCCGATTGCCCCTAACTGCCCTCCCTTACCAGCCTGGTCACCCCAACTGCCCTCCCCTGCAGGCTGGTATCCCCCAACTGCCCTCTGCTACCAGCCTGGTCCTTCCAACTGGCCTCCCTTGCAGGCCTGGTTTCTCCCAACTGCCCTCCCCTGCCAGCCATCTTTTGGTGGCCATCTTGTGTCCACATGGGGGTGGCCATCTTTGACCACATGGGGGTGGCTATCTTGTGTGTTGGGTTCATAGTCAATTTGTATATTACCTCTTTATTATATAGGATATGAAGCATATGTGACATAATATTAAAAATTGGTAAATCTAGATATAGATTTTATGTGTGCTCATTTGTACTCTTCTTTCTACTTTTCTGTGTTACTTAAATGTTTGTAACAAAAGACAAAATAAACAAAAGACAAAAATGCAAAAAAATAATCAAAGTGCTAAATAATACAATCATTGTTTGATTTGACAAATATTTGATACATATATATGCACAATAATTTCAATGGGAAAACAGAATATGTCCTAGAAAGAGGTTCTCAGTATAAATTATGTACTAAATAAAAAAAGAAGAAAAAAATACATAGATATTAGGAAATGATAGCAACTCGTTAACAGTCCTATTTTCACATTCCCTTCACAGAACTGCTTCATTCTGAATTTACCGTTTCATGCTTTCGAGGTCGTTCAGGACAGAAAACCAGAGTGTGAGCTTCCTAGAGACCCTTCTCTTGCCAGAAAGCATACATTGAGTGAGTGTGATGGCACTCTAAAGATAGCTGTTCAAAGGGCCAGTAGTTAATTCTTCATGAGGATTTAGCAATAAAGGGTTCTGAACCTCAATTACATGTACGGGTTTAAAAGGTTGACAAAAAATATCTTCTTTAAGAAAAATTTCCCCTCCAAAAAAGGGAGCAAAGCTCACTTTTAAAGGACCACAACTCTCAGAATCATGATTACTCAGTAATCAGTGTTTCTGGGTTTAATCAATCTTTGTTGGGTAATTGGATTCCTCCAAAAATAATTTTTTTTTTTATAAAGCAAGAGTAAGTTTGTGTACAGGAGGCTTTTAGGTGGCAATGGTCTCTAAGTAGAATCCCTGAAGGGAAAGGGAACCTCTCACTTCCCACTCATTTCTCAGGCCATAAAAACAAATCTCCACCCAACCCCAGCATAAATACCCCTACAAACACTGCAAGACAATCCTGAATTCCAGACTCACTGGCCTCTTCTGACCTCTTATCCTTCTCAGTAATTGCAGTTAATAACACCAGCTTTACTGACTGCCCACTCCCTCATATAGCACTTTTCCTCCCTGCACCAGGAGACAGGTCTTGAGCTTCTTCTGCTATCTTTTGGCCACAACTGTCCTCTCTTTAACTCTCTCTGCTTCCTTTCTCCAGGGATCACATGTAGGCATTTCACAAAGACACACTCTTCACTGATCCTTAAAAAGCTCACCCCTTTCACAGCTTCAACTGTCTCCTCTATACAGATGACTCTCAAGCTTTCACTAGTGTAACCTTAACTTTATTCCTGAGTCCCAGACCCAAATTTCTAACTACCTGCTGGAAATCTGCCCTCGTCCTAGTAGACCCACAATTATTTCAAACTCCATCAGTTCATCATTGAAAACCTACCTTCTTCTGCACGTTCAACTCTTCTGTTTCCTCATAAGAAAGATATATTATAAATTCTAATGTGACAGCCACAAAGAACACTCATGTTATTATCACTGAATATCACAATCCTCTCAGCTCCCCTGGAGCTCAACTTAATATTTCCATTCTCTTTTCACTGTCCCTTGGTGTTCATTTTCCTGGTTTTGTATTGGGGGGTGGAAGGGGCTGGGGAGATGCTACTTTATACACACAAGTCACAAAGCCCATTCCACAGGTTTGAAAACCACTACTATGGACACATTTTCTAGATCAAATAAGACTGGTGAAGGACATTGGACAGCCCTGAAAAACTGCTTTTCCTGGCTGTGATTTGTTGCAATGCCCTTAGCCTCTCCATTAAACTGCTGCTGCTCATCCCACAGAGGTGTGAATGTTCGCATTACACTGCAGAGGGTGCCTTTTATGAGGCAGACTCCCTGCCTGCTGAGGAAACAAGCAGAGGAGAGGCGGGCCAGAGGTCCCCTGCAGGGAAGCACAGATTAAGGTTAGTGACACACTTGTTCCTTAAGAACACCTATTTCTACCTAAGCATATTCCTGGAAGTGGATGAATTTCAAACACATTCTAAAGAAACTCAAAGGACAGGGCAGATAGGGATGGAAGGGAGGCAATGGGAAGGGAGAGGAAATCAGTCCCCATCCCTGCCTCAGCCAAATCTCCTTTAAAAAAAAAAAAAATATATATATATATATATATATATATATATATATATTCAATAATATATATTGAAGAATATATATATATATATATATATATATATATATATATATATATATTCTTACAGAGAGGAAGGGAGAGGAATAGTTAGAAACATCGATGAGAGAGAAACATCGATCATCTGCCTCCTGCACAAACCCTACTGGGGATGTGCATGCAACCACGGTACATGCCCTTGACTGGAATCGAAACTGGGACCCTTCAGTCCGCAGGCCGACACTATCCACTGAGCCAAACCGGTCAGGGCCAAAGTTCCTCTTGCATATGCTTTCCTTGTGGATCTGCCATGCTTTTTAACAAAAGATTCCATTTAAACAAAATGTTCTGTAACTTTTAAGATAGTTTTTAAAACTACTATTATTGGGCCCTGGCTGGCATTGCTCAATGGTTAGAGTGTTGGCCCATGCACATAAGGGTAGTGGGTTCAAGTCCTGGTCAAGGGTATGTACCTGAGTCCCTAGACCTTCTGGGTTTACATGGGGAAGACAACCAATCAATGTGTCTCTCTCACATATTGTTTCTCTCTCTCTTTCTCTCTTCTCTATTGCCTCTCTCTCTCTTCCTCCCCCTCCCTTTCTTCCATTCTCTGAAAAAAACAAACGAAAAAATATCCTCAGGTGAGGATTAAAACAAAAACAAACTGTTATTGGGAAGCAGATCGTAACAAAGTAAACTGAAGATCAACCACAGAAGGCCTTAAATTCTAAATAAAGGCATTCCATTTCTACTTCAGGTTAGTGGGGAATCACTCACTGCAAGCCTTAGTAGAAGAAAGAGGATGATGAAAGCAATGTTTGAGAGAGACCAACTTAGTTACATTGTTCAGGATGGAGACCAAAGTTGGGAGATAATGTTTAAGCCCTAACTGTCAGCTATTTTATATAATAGAGTCTGAATAGGAATAAAAAAGTGAAAAAAGATGCAAGAGACATTTCTAAAGGAAAAATTCTGAACTTCGTAATTAATTAAAACTGGGGATAGAAGAAAGATAGAAGTCCAAAATTATGTCCAGATTTTGGATCACATTATTGGAAAATGACTGTTTCATTAACAGATATACTCCATGTCTTAGGCCATTGGACTACTCCAGCAGAATTCCAGGGACTGAGTAGCTTAAACAACAAACATTTATCTTCACAGCTCTGGAGAATGGGAAGTCCAAGATCAAGGCACCAGCAGGCTCATAGACACTGTCTTCCCACTGTGTCCTCACACAGTGGAAGGGTCAATGGAGCTCTTTGGGTCATTTTATAAGGCACTAATCCCACTGATGAGGGCTTCAAGTTTACCTCTCAAAGGTTGCCATATCCTAATATAATCACATTGGGCATGAGGTTTCAAATTATAAATTTAAGGGAAACACAAACAACCAGTAAATGGCAAGCCAGAGATATGTGGGGGAAAGACAAGGCACTTCATTTTGGTCTTAGGGAGTCGAATTGATGGTAGAACACAATGGTCACTAAATATAATTTCCATTGATTCACATAATCGTCCCTATTCATCCTCAAGGACTGCCAACCTGCTTCCTAAATCTTTGCTTCATCTCTGTCTTTAGTACATTACATAGACCAGGTTACCATCACCTCTCACCTGAACTACTCCCAAAAACACTCTGGCCCTTCTCCAATCTTATTTTTATGCATCAGCCCCATAATCTTTGCAGAATGAAAAGCTAATTTATTTGACCCTCCAGATTTAAGAAGTTTTCAGTGCCACTCTTTTGATATCCTTTGTTTTTATTAATCCTCACCTGAGGATATTTTTCCTAGATTTTTAGGAAGATTGGAAGAGAGAGGGAAATCAGAAAGAAACATCTGTGAGAGAAACATGTCAACCTGCACAAGGGAGGTGCCTGCAACCAAGGTACGTGCCCTTGACTGGAATCAAACCTGGGACCTTTTGGTCCACAGGCAGATGCTCTATCCACTGAGCCAAATCAGCTAAGCTTGATCATCCTTTTGGAAGATGAAGTTATGCTGGCTTAATTCATTCCATACCTATCTCTCCAACTTCATTGTAAACAGTGCTATTTATATCAAATTGTTTCATGCCCTGCCCTTTGTCCACCCACCCTGTTACCTCCAACCTCTAAAACTGCCACCCTCTCCCCTAGTTAGCTCCCAGCCTTCCAATATGACATCATATAATCTCTTTCTTGGGGACCCTCTCCAATCCCCTTACCTAGTTTAATTTGCCCTCTCTTGGTTCTCATGAGACCATGTACCTATAATCAAGAAAAAAAGAGTGATATGCAAGTGAGAACAAAACAAGATATTTAAGCCTCCTGTTTATCTACCAGCTAGGAATATTTTGTTTCTTCTCTCAACAGTTATCTCCTTGCAATAACATGACAGGTAGCCAGTGTAAGTCCTCTGAGGTAACATGAATTTGTTCCAAGAAGTCAACTGTCCAGGAAAGATAAATAAGAACTGTGTAGCTCTTTCTGGTAACCATTGTTACAGCTGCTCCGTCATGATAGATCAGAGTCAATGGTTTCCTGTTCACTCCTACTCTACCTGGCAGGTCCTAGCATCACAAAAAAGAAAATCAGGAACCTGAAATCTAAGGGTTTGCATTAAGAATAAAATCTAGGGGAGGAATATCCAAGATGGCGGCATAGGTACACACCTACACTGCTGCCTCGCACAACAATTTCAAAACTACAACTAAAGGACAGAACGGGCATCATCCAGAACCAAACGAAAGCTGGCTGAGTGGAAATTCTATGACAAGAAGGAAAGAGAGGGGCTCACAGGAACCCAGAGGAGCTGCAAAAAGCTGAGGTGCGAAGACGCATGCGTGGAGAGAGCGGGTGCCAGAGAACCTGGCTGGCTTTCTCTGGCAGGAGGGAAATGGAGACTCTCAATGGTATTGAACCCCCTTATCCTATGACACTAAACCCCAGGTCCAGCCGAAACTCATACAGGAGGAGTTTGGACTGTGAAAGGGGAGAAGTGCATGGAAATTTAGGGGAGTTGCAAGAGATCAGAAGTCTGCTGACGCGCACAGCATTGCGCGCAGAGGACTAGCTGCTGATTGTGCTGCTGGCTTTCGCAAGTGAGCGGAGACAGACCCTCCCAACTGCGCCACTTCTAACCTCACTAAACCCCAGTTTTGGGCGAAACCCTGGAGACCCAGATGCATATGGTCCCGGAGCACAGGGGAGCTGGAAAGGTAGCAGTCTAGAGGCACTGCAAGAGCACGTGAGCAAGGGACTGCTCCAGTGATTACCCAGTCACGTGAGACTCAGGGGCCATGGAGGGTGGGGCTGACTGGAAGGCAAGGCGGTCCCTTAAGCCCTGAGACTCCACCCATCCCAAGCTCAATAGAGAGGCTTCTGCAGTTTTGCAAGTTGGGTATCATAAGGCTGAATCCAACACAGAAGTTCTCCCGGCATAGTGAAAATGCCGAGACAAGGGAAGTGATCACGAACAAAAGAAATGGAGGAAAACAAATGACTGCATATAGAGTTCAAAACCACACTTATAAGGTTTTTCAAGAATCTCCTAGAAAAGATGGATAAATTTAATGAGACCCAAGAGGAGATGAAAAAGATCCAACTAGAGATGGAAAAGAACCAACTAAAATTTAAACATACGCTGACTGAATTAGAAAATATTGTACAGAGACCTAACAGCAGACTAGAGGAAGGCAAGAATAAAGTCAAAAATTTGAAATATAAAGAATCAGAAAACATTCAACTGGAAAAGCAAGAAGAGAAAAGAATCCAAACATGTGAAGATAATGTAAGGAGACTTTGGGACAGCTTCAAGTGTACCAACATCAGAATTATGGGGGTGCCAGAAGAAGAGAGAGAGCAAGATACTGAAAACCGATTTAAAGAAATAATGACTGAAAACTTCCCACATCTGGTAAAAGAAATAGACTTACAAGTCCAGGCAGCACACAGAACCCCATATAAAAGGAATCCAAAGAGGACTACACCAAGACACATAATAATTAAAATACCAAGAGCAAAAGACAAAGAGAATATTAAAAGCAGCGAGAGAAAAACAGTTTATTACCTACAAGGGAACACCCATACAACTGTCAGCTGATTTCTCAACAGATACGATGTAGGCCAGATGGGAGTGGCAAGAAATATTCAATGTGATGAATAGCAAGAACCTACAACCAAGAATACTCTATCCAGCAAAGTTATCATTCAGAATTGAAGGGCAGATAAAGAGCTTCACAGATAAGAGAAAGCTAAAGGAGTTCATCAACTCCAAACCAGTATTATATGAAATGCTAAAAGGTACTCTTTTAAAAGAGGAAGAAGAAAAAGGTAAAAGATAAAAAATTATGAACAACAAATACATATCTATCAACAAGTGACTGAAAATTAAGGGAATTGAAGATTTGATCAACAGAATAAACTGGTGAATATAATAGAATCGGGAGCACAGAAAGGGGGTGGACTGATAATTTTCAGGGGTAAAGGGGTGAGGGGTATACAGGGAGAGACTGGACAAAAATCATACACCTATGCATGAGGTCAACGGGAGGGAGGTAAGGGTAAAGGGAAGGGTGGGAGCCAGGTGGAGGGGAGCTATGGAGGGGAAAAAAGAGAAACAAATGTAATAATCTAAATAATAAGGATTTAATTTTTAAAAAAAGAATAAAATCTAGACTGGGAAATGGTTGTGGGTCCCAGCCAAAAAGATCCAGTGGGAAGATGAAAACCAGTGAACTTTCCCACCAGCTATCACTTCCATAGAATACCTGTAGATGAGGGTTCTGTACCTCATAGTTACTGGAACCCCTAATATTTCCTGCACTGCCAGCACCAGTGCTAAGTCAACCAGAAGACAAAGAAGAGAGAGCACATGTGTTGCTCATTAGACAAGTCAGGGAAATTAGGACACATTAATCTCCATATGAAATAAGGGCCTCCTTCAAAGTAGGCCTGAAACAATGCTTATTGCTGAATAAGCAATTAACTAAAATCAAGCTTATCAGTGTCCCCTTTGAATCAGATTCTCCACATTCTGATTTCCCTCATTCTCCCAGGCTTCTAGGCCCTGTAAATGCCACCACAAAGTAGCAGTCCTAATATATAGCTTGAATCATGTCATTCTTTGCCATAGCACCCACTGCCTATACCAATAATTTAAAACTGAAGCTATACAACAGAGTCACCTATGGTACTTTTCAAATATGCAGAGACAATGATCCCACCCTTGAAGATTCTGATGAGTAAAATGTGCCAAGCATTTATGTACAATACTTTATTTTATTCTTTCCATATTTCCTAGTGCAGGAGGGTTATAGTCCTATTATCATTGGAGATAGGAAAATGAGTTCCTTAGACTCAAGTAATTTATCCAAAATCACATATTTAGCAAATGATGGAACTGTAATTCAATGCCAAGCCTGTTGAATTTTTTTATTATATCATATGACTTCTGGCCATCCAAATCCCTTACCTAGGTATTAAAAACTATGAGTTCTAAAATAGGTGCATTTTATTGTATACAAATAATACCTTAATTAAAAAGTTAATATGATCTTCACTACATAATGCCAGGGTTCTTGTTCCAGCATCTAGAAGGATTCAGGAATCTGGAGAAGGGGCTGTGTGTAAATTAATCAAGAGTCCAGAGACAAAACATAATTTTGAAAGGCATTGGGGGTGGGGAGGGAGAGGAGCTTAATTAAAGGAACTAAGTTCTCCTCATCTCAGGACCCCTTTCTTTTTATTAACACCAATTGTCCTAAGGCAAGGTAGATATACTTCAAAGGCCAGGGTTTAGTACATAAATCCATTGTCAGAATGGGGAATTGCCTTTGGCTGTTCAGGTGTTTGGCCAACAGAAGGCAATAACATGTAGATTAAGATACCCTGAGCTGTCTGGCAGCAAGATATTAATTTTTTGCATCTTTTTCAGGTTTGGGGAAATGCCTTTCAGCCTCTCCAGATTCAGCCCTGCTGAACATGCTGGAATTGGCTTCCAACATCTCACCCTTTTTGATTTTTTAAATTTAACAAGAATGTAGCTTTTAAAAAAGATTTTTAAATTCAATGGAAAGGACAGAGTTCTATCAAGTCTCTTTAAATTGCTGTCTAGGGAGAGTCCAAGATGGCGGCATAGGCAAACAACTACACTGCTGCTTCGCACAATAATTTCAAAACTACAACTAAAAGACAGAACTAAAAGACAGAACGGACATCATCCAGAAACACAGGAAAGCTGGCTGAGTGGAAATTCTACAACTAGAAGGAAAGAGAGGGGCTCACAAAGACCCAGAGGAGCTGCAAAAAGCTGAGGTATGGAGACACATGTGTGGAGAGAGCAGATGCCTTAGTACCTGGCTGGCTTTCTCTGGCAGGAGGAAGACGGAGACTCCCAACTGCATTGAACCCCTTATCCTACGACACTAAACCCCAGGTCCAGTCGAAACTCATACAGGAGGAGTTTGGACTGTGAAAAGGGAGAAGTGCACTGAATTTAGGGGAGTTGTGAAAGGGCAGAAGTCTGGTAGTGTGCACAGCACTGCGCACAGAAGATCGGCTGCTGATTGTGCCGCTGGCTTTCATGAGTGGGCAGGAGACAGAGTGCACTTCTAACTCCACTAAACCCCAGTTTCGGGCAAAACCCTGGGGACCCAGACTGATATGGTCCTGGAGCCCATGGGAACAGGAAAGGCAGAGGTCCAGAAGTACTGTGAAGAGTCCAAGCATGCACAGGGACCGCTCCAGCGATTACCCAGTCATGTGAGACTCAGGGGCAATGGAGGGGATGGCCGACTAGAAGGCAAGGTGGTCCGTTAAGCCCTGAGACTCCACTCATCCCAAGCTCAACCGAGAGTCTTCTGCAGTTTTGCAAGTCTTGTATCATAAGGCTGAATCCAACACAGAAGTTCTCCCAGCATAGTGAAAATTTGGAGACAAAGGAAGAGATCACAAACAAAAGAAATGAAGGAAAACAAATGACTGGATATAGAGTTCAAAACCACAGTTATAAGGTTTTTCAAGAATTTTCCTAGAAAAGATGGGTAAATTTAGCGAGACCCAAGAGGAGACGAAAAAGGACCAAATAGAGATGGAAAAGGACCAACTAGAGATGGAAAAGGATCAACTAGAGATGGAAAAGGACCAAGTAGAAATTAAACATACACTGACTGAAATAAAAAATATTATACAGAGACCTAACAGCAGACTAGAGGAAGACAAGAATCAAGTAAAAAAATTTGAAATATAAAAAATCAGAAAACACTCAACTGGAAAAGCAAGATGAAAAAAGAATCCAAAAATGTGAAGATAATGTAAGGAGCCTCTGGGACAGCTTCAAGCGTACCAACATCAGAATTGCGGGGGTGCCAGAAGAAGAGAGAGAGCAAGATACTGAAAACCTATTTAAAGAAATAATGACTGAAACCTTCCCACATCTGGTAAAAGAAATAGACTTACAAGTCCAGGAAGCACACAGAACCCCATATAAAAGGAATCCAAAGAGGACTACACCAAGACACATCATAATTAAAATACCAAGAGCAAAAGACAAAGAGAGAATATTAAAAGCAGCAAAAGAAAAACAGTTCATTACCTACAAGGGAGCACCCATACTATTGTCAGCTGATTTCTCAACAGATACGATGTAGGCCAGACGGGAGTGGCAAGAAATATTCAACGTGATGAATAGCAAAATGCCACAACCAAGAATACTCTATTCAGCAAAGCTATCATTTAGAATTGAAAGGAAGATAAAGAGTTTCACATATAGTAAAGGAGTTCATCAACTCCAAACTAGTATTATATGAAATGCTGAAAAGTACTCTTTTAGAAGAGGAAGAAGAAAAATGTAAAAGATAAAAAATTATGAACAACAAATATATATCTATCAACAAGTGAATCTAAAAATTAAGTGAATTACAAATGTGATCAACAGCCAAGACCGGTTTGGCTCAGTGGATAGAGCGTCGGCCTGCGGACTGAAGGGTCCCAGGTTCGATTCCGATTGGGGGCATGTACCTTGCTTGCGGGCACATCTCCAGTGTGGAGTGTGCAGGAGGCGGCTGATCGATATCTCTCTCTCATTGATGTTTCTGACTTTCTATCCCTCGCCCTTCCTCTCTGTGAAAAATCAATAAAATATATTTTTTAAAAATGTGATCAACAGAATAAACTGCTGAATATAATAGAATCAGGAGCACAGAAAGGGAGTGGACTGATAATTCTCAGGGGTAAAGGGGTGAGAGGTGTACAGGGAGAGACTGGACAAAAATCATACACCTATGGATGAGGTCAACAGGAGGGGGGTAAAGGTAGAGGAAGGGTGGGAGCCGGGTGGAGGGGAGATATGGAGGGGAAAAAAGAGAAACAAATGTAATAATAAAGATTTAATTTAAATAAATAAATAAATTGCTGTCTAGGCAGTAAAGGAATTAGTTTGTAGTCAGTTTCTTTCTGGGTCAACAGTTGTTTGAGTCCCAATTTCAAGGTCCAACAGTTCCTTATGTGTACATACCAGCAATGATATGCTAATTCTGGATGATGGACAAACGGTGGCAATTTAAGTCCAACTTTCTCTGGTTTGGTCCTGGACAACCTGCAACAATACACAGCTGCTGACTGCTAGTATGGCGAGGGATCTTCACTATCTTCATTTCTGGACTGTTTTTCTTCTTCTTGGGGGCCACTGCTTATTTCTTTGGCTATAGCAGTCCGGTCAGTTACTCTCTGGATTCTGTTGTTGCAGGAATTCACATGTTTTGGAAGTTTTCTGGAAATATACAAATATATTCTCGACCAAAGGTTAGTGAGAGTGAAGTGGCATCATGTTTTGATAGCTCATTTGTCTTTAGCATTTGTTTTCTGGTTCATTAGTGTATTTAAAATTATAAGTATGCCTTTAAGTACTGCTTTAGCTGTATTACACAAATTTCATCATGTCAGGTTTTCTTTAGTTCCAAATATATTTTTAAACAAAATGTTACTTAATAATGTTATCTAGTTTCTAAACATGTGGAATTTTATTTTAGCTATCTTTTTTAAGATGTCAGTTTTATGATTGCATTGTAGTTAGAGGACATTGATTGAATGGGATTGATTTTTTAGAATTTATTGAAGCTTCCTTTATGGCTTAATAAGTGATCAATTGTTGTAAAAATTCTATGTATGTTCAAAAAGAATGACTTTTTGTTTATTTTGATTCTATGCCTATTCTTTACATTGTATTTTCAACTCATTTCATTTCCATGCTATTTTTATTTCTATTTGATCTACAGTTCTTAGAGATGCGTGTTAAAACACGTGCAACTACAATTGCTGAGTATTTTTCCTATTTATTTATTTATTTTATTGATTTTTTTTACAGAGAGGAAAGGAGAGGGATAGAGAGCCAGAAACATCGATGAAAGAGAGACATCGATAAATCGCCTTCTGCATGCCCCCTACTGGGGATATGCCCGCAACCAAGGTACATGCCCTTTACCAGAATCGAACCTGGAACTTTTCAGTCCCCAGGCCGACGCTCTATCCACTGAGCCAAACTGATTTCAGCTTCCTATTTATTTATTGGATATAGTTCAAGATTGTGTGGTTCGGTGCATGGATGTTTATAATAATTATATTAATTTTCTACTGTTCTTTAAACATTTTAAAGCTGTGAAGTAATATACATGCAGAAAGTTGATAAGTTTATATGTATAATTAAGGAAATATTTATGAGTGAACATTCATATAATCACTGCAAAAGTCAAGAAATAAAAAATTACCACCCTAACTGGTTTGATTCAGTGGATGGAGCATCGGCCTGCAGACTGAAGGGTCCCAAGTTCAATTGTAGTCAAGGGCATGTACCTTGGTTACAGGCACATCCCCAGAGGGGGTGTGCAAGAGGCAGCTGATCAATGTTTCCCTCTCATCTATGTTTCTAACTCTCTATTCCTCTCCCTTCCTCTTTGTAAAAAATCAATAAAATATATTTTAAAAAAGAAATAAAACATTACCAACAATTAAAAACAAAATCAGGGGAGAATCCAAGATGGCGGCATAGGTAAACACCTACACTGCTGCCTCGCACAACAATTTCAAAACTACAACTAAAAGACAGAATGGACATCATCCAGAACCACTGGAAAGCTGGCGGAGTGTAAGTTCTACAGCTAGAAGGAAAGAGAGGGGCTCACGGAGACCCAGAGGAGCTGCAAAAAGCTGAGGTACTGAGACGCGCGCGCTGAGAGAGCGGGTGCTGGAGTACCTGGCTGGCTTTCTCTGGCGGGAGGGAAACGGAGACTCCCAACGGCATTGAACCCCTTATTTTACGACACTAAACCCCAGATCCAGCGAAACTCATACCGGGGGAGTTTGGACTGTGAAAAGGGAGAGGTGCACGGAAATTTAGGGGAGTGGCAGAAGATCAGGTCTGGTCTCGCACGTGCACGGTGCTGCGCGGAAGACAGATTGCTGATTGTGCCGCTGGCTTTCGCGAGTGGGCGGGAAACAGACCCTCCCAACTGTGCCACTTCTGAGTCCACTAAGCCCTTGTTTCGGGCGAAACCCTGGGGACCTAGACTCGTGTGGTCCTGCTGCGCAGGGGAGCTGGAAAGGCAGCGGTTAGAGGCACTGCAGGTGCAAGCGCGCACAAGGACCGCTCCAGGGATTACCCAGTCACGTGAGACTCCACCCATCCCAAGCTCAACAGAGGCATATTCGGTTTTGCATCTGGTATCATAAGGCTGAATCCAACACAGAAGTTTCCCCGACATAGTGAAAATGCCGAAACAATGGAAGGGATCACAAACAAAAGAAATGGAGGAAAACAAATGACTGCATATAAAGTTCAAAACCACGCTTATAAGGTTTTTCAAGAATATGCTAGAAAAATTCGATAAATTTAGTGAGACCAAAGAGGAGATGAAAAACAATCAACTAGAAATTAAACATACACTGACTGAAATAAAAAATATTATACAGAGTCCTAACAGCAGACTAGAGAAAGGCAAGAATCAAGTAAAAATTTTGAAATATAAAGAAGCAGACAACATTCAACTGGAAAAGCAAGAAGAGAAAAGAATCCAAAAATGTGAACATAATGTAAGGAGACTCTGGGACAGCTTTAAGCGTACCAACATCAGAATTGTGGGGGTGCCACAAGAAGAGAGAGAGCAAGATACTGAAAACCTGTTTAAAGAAATAATGACTGAAAACTTTCCACATCTGGTAAAAGAAATAGATTTACAAGTCCAGGAAGCACACAGAACCCCATATAAAAGGAATCCAAAGAGGACTACACCAAGACACATCATAATTAAAATACCAAGAGCAAAAGAGAAAGAGAGAATATTAAAAGCAGCAAGAGAAAAACAGTTTATTACCTACAAGGGAGCACCCATACGACTGTCAGCTGATTTCTCAACAGAAACGATGCAGGCCAGATGGGAGTGGCAAGAAATATTCAACGTGATGAATAGCAAGAACCTACAACCAAGAATAATCCATCCAGCAAAGCTAACATTCAGAATTGAAAGGCAGATAAAGAGCTTCACAGATAAGAAAAAGCTAAAGGAGTTCATCAACTCCAAACCAGTATTATATGAAATGCTGAAAGGTACTCTTTTAGAAGAGGAAGAAGAAAAAGGTAAAAGACAAAAAATTATGAACAACAAATACATATCTATCAACAAGTGAATCTAAAAATTAAGTGAATTAAAAATTTGATCAACAGAATAAACTGGTGAATATAATAGAATCAGGAGCACAGAAAGGAAATGGACTGATAATTCTCAGGGAGGAAGGGGTGAGGGGTGTACAGGGAGAGACTGGACAAAAATCATACACCTATGGATGAGATCAATGGGAGGGAGCTAAGGGCAGAGGGAGGGGTGGGAGCTGGGTGGAGGGGTGCTATGGAGGGGAAAAAAGAGAAACAAATGTAATAATCTGAATAATAAAGATTTGATTTAAAAAAATAATAAATAAATATTATAATAAGAAAAAAAAATCAACTCTAACTTCAATTTACCTTTCCAGACTTTTCTAAGAGTAGTGTACCTTTTCCAACAAGCCTTCCATACAACACAAACTTCTTAAGGATCAGGCTGCTCATTGGCATGCCTTAACTCTGCCATTCCTCACATGGCCATTTCCATGCCTCTTCTTTCACTGTGATTCATACTGGAGGGTCTTTTTCCCCATCCCCACCTGCTGAAAACTTGCCAGGCTTCAAATGGCCCCCAAAAGATGGTACCTCTGTGAAGCTTTCCTTCATCTATCCGTGAGAGGGAATCTCTGCTCCTCTCCTCTTTGTATCTCTGCAACTTAAAAAAGAAACTATCCTTCAGCCAGTTTCTATTACATATAGGCTTCTTAAAGGCATGTCCAAGGTCTTGCCATCCAAATTTCCCATAGGTTCTGATTCAACATTAGGCATATGGGAAGTGCTCAACAAATATTTTTGCATGCTTTATTTTTAAATCTCCTCAGCCAAAGACCCTAAAATTATTTACATAATAAATAATCAGAACAAGATGAATGAGTGAATGAATGAATGAGTAAATGAGAAAGATGGAGACCACATCCCAGGCATATGCCCTTGACCAGAATTGAACCTGGGACCCTTCAGTCTGCAGGTCAATGCTCTATCCACTGAGCCAAACCAGCTAGCGCTCATTCCATTTTAAAGAGTCCCCTCCTAGTCACATGCACACAAGCACACATGCACATGCATGTGCACATACAGTGCTCCAATCGTTATACTTTGTTCCTCCCCCCAGAAGTTTCCTTCCTCCTCTACCCTACTTACATTCTAACCATCCTTGAGCCCTTCCCAGGTTTACCTCTTCCACATAGCTTCCCATGTCTCCTGAGCCCTTTAGACCTTACCGTCTGATCGCTTAACCTTGTTCTGTTTTTCTTGTCCTCTCTTCATGAATTCTCTGATACCCTGTGTCCTGGCACACTGGGATATCCTCAGATTTCTCCTCAATGGAAACAGGAGAATCTCTTCTCACCTCTCTGACTTTGCTTTATGAGCTATATCTTTCTCAATGATTGGTCACTAGCCTGTATTGGTGACAGAGTTTAGAGAACAAGACCAAACCACAATGTCCAGGGTAAATCAGACATTGAAGCTATTTTTTGAAAATCTTCCCTGAATAATCATTCTTTGTGTGTATAGGAGTTTGTCTCTTAGGTTGAATGGAGGAAGTGTGTATCCACTGATCCTACAGGAGGGCAGGCCATCACTGCAGTATCAAAGAAAAACAGCAGTTAAGTGGAAGTAGGCCCTACTGCCACCAATTTGAGGGGTTTCAGGCTAGGAACATGTGGCAGGAGAGACTCGGAATTCTGCACTTGAGCAATAATGACTCTATTATCTCAAGTCATTGGCAGATATTGAAGTAATTTCCATCCCTGTGGGATGGAGAGATGCCAGAAATTCCCCTGAATTTCTTCCTGGGCAAGATCTCAAGTAGAAATGGTGACAGTGGCAAGGGGAGTAAAGAAGACAGAAATGGGCCCACACAGATGGCTGCTATCTCCGTTCCCACAATTGTGTCTTTGATTAGAAGCTCAGGACAGCCATGAATGGGCAGGGCCACTCTCACAGGCACAGCTGCAGGGCACTCATGACCAGGATGGTTGATGACACTGGGTTCTCTCAACTCCTGTGCCTTATCGCACTGGGACCCTCCAGCCAGGGTCGAAAGAGGCTTTACTCCCTTTATTTATATACTCATTGACACCTGGAACAAATCCACTAGTCCCCAAGAGGGGGGAAGATTTAAAGTGTTAGAGCCAGAGAATTTAGAGATTAAAATGGTTCTCATTTACAAGGAATTGGATGTGAGAGCAAAGAAAAGCATTAGATACCTAATCACGAGAACTAACAGAGAGGGCTTCTTCAGAGTTTTAAGCTCTACTAAGTATGTGACCTGGTAAACTCACTTAGCACAGACGTGTTTCATCATTCCCACATCTATCAAGTGAGAGGGCCAAGTAAAACGCCCCTGAAAATGGGCCTGACTATTCTCTGGTTCTAAAATCTTATTCTATAATCAGGGAGTAAAGGCCAAGATCACAACGCCAGCTAGGAGCAAAGCAGCGTTAGAACCTAACTCCCCAGATCTGGTGCTTCTCTGCCTACCAGGCACTTCCATTCCTTTCACTCACGATTCCCAGCCCTGCTATTCATAGGAACAGTGAGAACAGGATCTCTCAGCTACAAGGTGAGAAGAAAGCTGGCCCCAAGATGGTGGCCTGCATGGTGTCACAGATGCCAAGAAAGGACCTCTCTGGCCCTTTAACCAGGCTCCCCCACAGAATTGACAATGAGCCATATTCTACAAAGGGATGGTTAAAGGCAACTTGACTATCTGTACTATACAGATTCTTACAATCAAGTAAGTATTCATGTATTACTTAATTAAAATTGAGTACAGATTCTTAAAAATTCTACTATTAGATGCTTTTTTTTTAACTTAAGTACTTGATTGGTAAAATGCAAATAACTCAATGGTGAAGAGTGCACACCAAACTCCTTATGGATAATAAAAACAGCTAACATTTATTGAAAGCACACCACGTGCCAGGGATGTTGTATCTGTCATTTCATTTCACACTTAGGACAGTCTATGACAGTGGTCGGCAAACTCATTAGTCAACAGAGCGGCAAATCGTGGCTCGGAGCCACAGTTTGCCAACCACTGGTCAATGAGATATGTGTGGGTGTCTTACAGATAGATGCAGACCCTGAAGATTGGAGAGTTAGGTCATTTGTCTGATCACACAGGGAAGATATGAAACCAGTACCCAAACTCATGTCAGATTTACTAAGTGGTTCACATTCTTAACCCCTACACCATACTGCCTCTCTGGATATATCAGGTGTTCATGTGTCTTAACGCCTTTTCTGAAGTCAAGTTTTGCCAGAGGAAAGGAGATAAGAGAGTAAGAACAGTAGAGTTGCCTGGGTTCAAGTCCCAACTTTACCACTGATTGTACTGCTTCAGAAAAATCAACTTCTATGAACTGAATTATAGAATCTTGCTCACAGGACTGCTATGAAGATTAAATTATAGAATACCTATCCAATGCTCAGTGCAATGCTGGTGATTAATAAGCTCTCAATAAGCAGAAGTTATTGTCATTATAGTTCAAAGGAGAAAGGCCAACCCAGGTCCCTTCAGAGCATTGCTTGAACAGAGGCCATGCTCCAGCAGTGTATTCAGCTTTCAGCAACTCCAAACATTCCTTGACCTAAAACAGAAAGGCAGCTTCCAGGAAAAGCACATTTTATCTCAAATCTTCTTACTTAATAACAGAGAAACATGTAAATTGACTGTACTTCTACTAAGCCTACGGCCAATTAGAGTAAGTATGCAAATTAACCCAACAAAGATGGAGGTTAATTTGCATACATACTGGTCCCGGGAACCTCCTCAGCACCTAGGTCACTCCCAGCTGGCCATTGGAGGGGCTGAGCCTATGATTGGAGGGGCGGGCTGAGCCTATGATTGGAGCCTAGGGCTTGGGAAGGGGCTGAGCCTGTGACTAAACAGAAGACCATCTGGAAGTCAGCACTAGGTTGCCCAGCTGCAGCCTAGCAACCCAACACTTGACTGCTCAGGTGGCTGAGACCCAGAAAGTGAGTCAGGGTCTGATCTGCAGCCTCAGTGGAAGCTGTTGGTTAGTGTACTTACCGCTCTCTTTCCCTCCCTCTTTCTTTTTGATCTTCCCTAGCAGCCAGCCAGGCTTTTCTTTTTCCCCCAGCCTCCATGGGACCTGCTATTAAGCCCCGTCTCTTTGATCAGGCCCAGAGATAGGCCTGGAGATACTGACTGGCATAGGAACCAACCAATCAGATCCAAGGGTTCTGTGGGGAACCAATGGCTACCTAGAAGATGAAGCTTCTGACGAATGAGAAACAAAGGTGGGTGCTGTGGAGAGCCAATGGCTGCCTAGGAGGTAGAGCTTTTGATGCTGACTGGCATAAAAACTGACCAATCAGAACCAAAGTTGGGTGCTATGGGAAGCCAATGGCTGTCTGGGAGGCAGAGCTTTTGACGCTGATTGGTATAGAATCCAACCAATGAGAACCAAAGGTGGGTACTGTGGGGAGCCAATGGCTGCCTCAGAGGCAGAGCTTTTGATGCTTACTGGCATAGGAACCAACCAATCAGAACCAAATCTGGGTGCTATTGGGAGCCAATGGCTGCCTAGGAGGTGAATATTTTGACACTGACTGGCATTGAAACCAACCCATGAGAACCAAATCTGAGTGCTGTGGGAAGCCAATGGCTGCCTAGAAGATGAAGCTTTTGACGCTGACTTAGGAACCAACCAATTGGAACCAAATTGGGCAGCAGAGGAGGGCAGTTGGGGATGACATCAGGACTATAGGAGAGGGCAGTTAGGGATGATCAGGCTGGCAGGCAGAAGCAATTAGGGGCAATCAGGTAGGCAAGCAGGTGAGCAGTTAGGAGCAAGTGGTCCCAGATTGTGAGAGTGATGTCTGACTGCTGGTTTAGGCCCGATCCCTGGGATCAGGCCTAAAATGGCAGTCAGACATCCCACAAGGGGTCCCCAATTGGAAAGGGTTCAGGCTGAATTGAGGGAATCCTCCCTCCATGCATGAATTTTGTGCACCGGGCCTCTAGTAAAACTATAAAAGATCAGCTGCTATTCTTAGGGAGTCCAGTGAGGACACATGACAAGGGTATTATCAGCCCTGTAGGGTCATATCACACGTTCACGGCCATCTGCAGTGCCAGGCCATACTCACTGTCATGGGATCCTTAAGTGTTCTGATGGTTCAGAGACCTCAGTTTCCCCAGCCCCTTGAATGGACAGCAGTGATCTTGATTAGGCTCCTGCTCAGTTATATATGACATGAGTTCAGTTTTCAAGGTAAGTTTTGTAAAACCAAGGAAAATGATCTTAGTGTTTGTTATTTTTTCAAAACAAATTCCAAAAGGTATAGACTTTCTGGCACCATATCTGACTCTGTTCTATAAACCCTCTCCACAGGCAGGCCCGTCCACTCTCTGCTCTGAAAACACGCTGAGCCTTTTCAGCCCCTGCATCTTTGCTTCTTCTCTCCTCAGCAGGAATGAATCACTTCCTAGTCTCCGTTTGAACACCTTGTTACATTTTCCTCATTTTCAGACCTTTTTTATAAGATGCTGGTTATGTGTTTGTTTCCCTACTAGATTGTAGGTCACTTGAGAACAAAGACCACCTCCAGCCTATAAGAAAATGCAACGAGAGAAACTGAATTGGTTCTTAAGATGTGATGCAGACACATTTCCATAACCAAAATGGCAGCCTTCCAATTCTCACAACAAATCCCAGGCCATGTGGCTTACTTACTCTTTAATATATTGTAACTAGAGACCCAGTGCATGAAAATTGTGCACTTGGGAGAGGGAGTCCTTCAGCCCAGCCTGTGCCCTCTCACAGTCCGGGAGCCCTCAGGGGATGTCCAACTGAAGGCTTAGACCTGCTCCCCATGGGTTGGGTATCCTTAGCACTGCCATGGAGGTGGGACACGCTGCCACCCTATGTTCACCAGCAGTGAGCCCGGCTCAGGTCTTCTAGCTGAGTGGCACACCCTTGTGGGAATGCAGTGACCACCAGTGGACAGCTCCTATATTGAGCATCGCCCCTTTCTGGTCAGTGCATGTCATAGCGGCTGGTTGTTTCACCGTTAGGTCTATTTGCATATTAGTTTTTTATTATATAGGATATTTCATTATACAATAAAGATAAGCAAGACATTGGCATCTATTTTTGTGAAGAAAAAAGCAGGTTTGGCACCTTTAAAAATTGTTTTTTAGTCTTTCTCATTATAAATGTATTGATGCTCTTGATGCAGTGTTTAATTCTTACTGCTGGCTCCCTCTCAGGTTCAATCTGGACCTTGCAATTAGTTAAATGCTGCAGGTCTTCATTTTTCCATTTACTTTATTAAATTCCTCTTGTTGGGATTGTAATTGCCTGCGGTAATCAGAAAACACAGAGACCAGAATTTTATGCTATTCCAGGGGGAAAGCAGGAATAAGAACTGGCAATATAGGGAGTACTACCTGGAAATTATATCTGAGGAAAAACAGTGATAAGAACTTCCAGCACCTGAATTGGTTCTGACGCAGTAGGGTAGAATTCGTAGAAGGATGACTTTTATTGAAAATAATAAGTTTACTGGTATGTATTTAGAAATTATTCAACATAAGCATTCTGGTATTCTAGTTGTCATTCTATAGCTGTTATGACACCGTGTCTTGCAAGCTCTCCTCTCTTTTCATTCTCTTTACGTCTTCTCCCATCTGGCTTCTCAATTAATATTTTTGTAGCTTTCATTCTATTGCAATGATTATTTTCATGTCTCTTATTGCTTTCTTTAATAACTTTTAATGACCTAAGAAACTGTTGATTTGGTTCCATTCTCCACTCCCTCCAAGTCAAATGGTAGTACATCTAAAAACCCTATGTTTACAAATATCAGAATCACTTCTCGGCCTTTTGGCTAAGATCAAGTGTAGAACTAATTTTTTCTGCCTTATCCTCACAAAGATATTCCTGGGTTCTTCACAGAGCAATATAATATGGGAAAGTGGTTTTCTACATTGCTAAAATAAACAAGCAAATCATGAAAACTGTACCTGAAGAAGTCATTTGTCCATTCTTTCATTATTTGCAGTATATGTGTTTTTTTTAATTAAATCTTTATTATTCAGATTATTACATTTGTTTTTCTTTTTTCCCCTCCATAGCACCCCTCCACCCAGCTCCCACCCTTCCCTCCCTCCCGTTGACCTCATCCATAGGTGTATGATTTCTGTCCAGTCTCTCCCTGTACACCCCTCACCCCTTCCCCCCTGAGAATTATCAGTCACGGTGGGTCTGGAGCAGCAAGTCCTCCGCGGGCTCCGCCGTGAGTGACTCTTCAGTCCGCAGGCCGATGCTCTACCCACTGAGCACACCTCCTCCTGCTGCCACAGCGGCAGCACACACACGTGGGGGGGGGGGTCGGGGGCCGTGGGGTCGCAGGAGTTAAGGGAACCAGCACCGGCGCTCGCTCCTACAGGTCCGGCCTGGCCCGAGCCGTACCGGAAGCACTGAGGGCAGGTGCCCTGGCGGCTCTAGAGCCAAGGACGCACTGCTCAGCCTCAGCCTCAGTGCGAGGGTCTCAGCCTCAGCCTCAGCACAAGGGTCCCAGCCTCAGCCTCAGCCTCAGCATGAGGTTCTCAGCCTCAGCCTCAGCACGAGGGTCTCAGCCTCAGCCTCAGTGCGAGAGTCTCAGCCTCAGCCTCAGCCTCAGCACGAGGGTCTCAGCGCCTCA
>JAAGEH010000392.1:22015427-22091861 GCA_011751065.1 Lasiurus cinereus | reverse complement strand
CCTCAGCCTCAGCACGAGGACCTCAGCCTCAGCCTCAGCACGAGGGTCCCAGCCTCAACACGAGGGTCTCAGCCTCAGCCTAAGCCTCAGCACGAGGGTCTCAGCCCCAGCCTCAGCATGAGGGTCCTGGTCTCAGCCTCAGCCTCAGCCTCAGCACGAGGGTCTCAGCCTCAGCCTCAGCACGAGGGTCTCAGCCTCAGCTTCAGCACGAGGTTCCCAGCCTCAGCCCCAGCCTCAGCACGAGGGTCCCAGCCTCAGCCCCAGCCTCAGCATGAGGGTCCCAGCCTCAGCCCCAGCCTCAGCATGGGGGTCTCAGCCTCAGCCTCAGCACGAGGGTCTCAGCGCCTCAGCCTCAGCACGAGGGTCTCAGCCTCAGCCTCAGCACGAGGGTCTCAGCCTCAGCCTCAGCACGAGGGTCTCAGCGCCTCAGCCTCAGCACGAGGGTCTCAGCCCCAGCCTCAGTGCGATGGTCTCCGCCTCAGCCTCAGCACGAGGGTCTCAGCGCCTCCAGCCTGGCCCCAGCGCCCCAAACCCCCAGCCCCCCAGCCCCGTCCCTCTCCCCCGCAGGCGTCACCAGCAGCAGGGACTCAGTCCAGCACTGGGAGGAGGACGGCGGGGCGCCGAGCAGAGCTCCGTTAGTCCGCGTTACATGCCTGCGTTTCCCCTTTGGGGGGCCCAGCCCCCGGGGCCTCGACCTCACCAGCGAGCCCGCCTCCGGGCCGGGGACGCAGGCGGCTCCTTCCCCGGATCCCGGTCCCCCTCAGTCATTATTTCTTTAAATAGCTTTTCAGTATCTTGCTCTCTCTCTTCTTCTGGCACCCCCACAATTCTGATGTTGGCACGCTCGAAACTGTCCCAGAGGCTCCCCTCATTATGTTCACACCTTTGGATTCTCCTCTCTTCTTGCCTTTCCAGTCAAATGTTGTCTGCCTCTTTATATTTCAAATTTTTTACTTGATTCTTGCCTTTCTCCAGTCCGCTGCCAGGACTCTGTACAATATTCCTTATTTCAGTCAGTGTATGTCTAATTTCTATTTGGTCCTCTATCATCTCCAGTTGGACCTTTCCCATCCCTATTTGGCTCCTCTGCATCTCTAGTATGTCCTTTTTCATCTCCTCTTGGGTCTTGCTAAATTTATCCATCTTTTCTAGCATATTCTTGAAAAACCCCATAAGCGTGGTTTTGAACTCTATATCCAGTCTTTTTTTTTCCTCCATTTCTTTTGTTTGTGATCCCTTCCGCTGTCTTGGCATCCTCACCATGCCGGGGAAACTTCTGTGTTGGATTCAGCTTTATGATGCCAGAGGCAAAGCCGCAGAAGCCTAGGTTGAGCTTGGGATGGGTGGAGTCTCAGGGCTTAAGGGACCGCCTTGCCTTCCAGTCGGCCCCACCCTCCACGGCCCCCGAGTCTCACGTGACTGGGTAATCCCTGGAGCAGTCCCTGTGCTCGCGCGCACCCGGAGTGCCTCTAACCGCTGCCTTTCCATCTCCCCTGCGCGCCAGGACCACACGAGTCTAGGTCTCCAGGATTTCGCCTGAAACAGGGGCTCAGTGGAGTCAGAAGTGGCACAGTTGGGAGGGTCTGTCTCCCGCCCACTCTCGAAAGCCAGCGGCACAATCAGCAATCTGTCCTGCGCGCAGCACCATCCGCGTGCGAGACCGGACCTGATCTTCTGCGACTCCCCTAAATTTCCGTGCACCTCTCCCTTTTCACAGTCCAAACTCCCCCGTATGAGTTTCGGCTGGATCTGGGGTTTAGTGTCTTAAGATAAGGGGTTCAATGCAGCTGAGAGTCTCCGTTTCCCTCCCGCCAGAGAAAGCCAGCCAGGTCCTCTGGCGCCCGCTCTCTCAGCGTGCACGCGTCTCCGTACCTCAGCTTTTTTGCAGCTCCTCTGGGTTTCTGTGAGCCCCTCTCTTTCCTTCTAGTTGTAGAATTTTCACTCAGCCAGCTTTCCTGTGGTTCTGGATGATGTCCGTTCTGTCTTTTAGTTGTAGTTTTGAAATTGTTGTGCGAGGCAGCAGTGTAGGTGTTTACCTATGCCGCCATCTTGGATTCTCCCTATATGTTTTCTGCAGTATATGTTTTTTAATGCCTCCTATCAGAAAAGTGCAAAGCTAGGTGCTTCAGGTGGATAGCATTGAGTAAGACAAAGACACTGCCACAGGGACCTTTTATCCAGAAAGGGAAATAAGACAGATGCTCAAATCAATATAATACAGAGACACAGGTAGCAGAAGGAAGGTGCACCAAGGGAAGTACAAATTGCTACGGAAGATCGATGAGGGAGAGATTCCATCCCATCAAGAAAGACTCGTGGAAGTCTGAGTCAGTTTTGGGAATGATGGCTTTGAAATCAGTGAGGCATTCAAGTGCAAGCACTTCAGGCAGTGAGAAATTGGGAAGAGAAGGGTGGGAGGAAAATACAGAGTCCAAAGTCATGTTTCAAAGAGCTTGTTCTCAGTGCCCTGATTCCTGTTTTGACTACTGAGATGCTGTCATTGCTGTTGCTTCCAGAGCCCATGTGCAGACAGGGCTCTTCATTTCCCAGCAAAGACACTTCCTGCTGCAGCTGAGACATCCAGGGATTGCTGTTTAGGTGAAGAGCATTTTAGTTTTTAAAATGAAATATTTGTTTTTCTTATTTTCAATGTAATACATGTACATACAGTTTTTTCTAAAAGTATAAAAAATGTTTTTTAAAAGTCACCTAGCCTGGTCAGCGTGATTCAATGGTTGAGCATTGACCTATGAACCAAGAGGTCACAGTTCCGATTCTGGGTCAGGGCATATGCCAGGGTTGCAGGCTTGATCCCCAGTGTGGGGCGTGCAGGAGGCAGTCAATTTCATCACTGATGTCTCTCTCTCTCTCTCTCTCTCTCTCTCTCTCTCTCTCTCTCTCTTTTTCTCTCTCTCCCTCTCCCTTCCTCTCTGAAATCAATAAAAGTATATTTAAAAAAAAGAATGTCAGCCAGGATTGGAATTTCAATTCCCAGTCAAGGGCATGTACTTAATTGTAGGTTCAATTCTCGGCCATGATCAGTTTGCTTACAAAAAGCAACTAATCAATGTGTCTCTCTTAGACACAACATTTTGCATAATTTTCTCCTTAACTAAAAATAATATATCATAGCCTTTTTGACATACTAGTACACATCTACATCATCATTTTGAATTCCTGCAGAAATATTCCAACCCCTTACTGATAAATGAGAGGATATTTCCACTTTTATACTGCTTTTAGAGAATACTGTGATCAAAGTTCTTGCAGGTTCATCCTGTTTATGTATTTGAGGGTTTTTTTCCTTAATATAAATATTTACAAGTGGAATTACGGAGTCAAAAGATATCTTTAACTGTGCTAGTACATTAGACAAAATTGTCTTTAGACAAAATTTAACATCAAGTGGTTTAAACTTTGGCTTCATTTTGCTTGCCTTTAAAGTACTTCTCACCTGTCATGTGATATTCCCTTCCCATCTATACACCTGTCTTGACATTCATTTTTGTGAGGCCTGAACTGACTTTAATTAACAAGATACTCATTTTCATGGCTCTTAATGACCCATTTTCATGAACATTAAAATGACTTCTAGTACCAAATGAATGAAGCTATAATGAACACAGCCAAGACAGAAGAACTGATATGGAGTGACCCTTGAATGACATACCTCAAAGCAGACCATTGTTACTGATGTTAAGGCATTTTGAATTAAAATCATATACTCTGACTAACTGCAATGTGAAATTTCCTTCATCTTTTTATTAGCATTTTTTGTTCACTGAAATGGTCTCCAGAATCTTTATTTTGAAGATCTCTTGGCACTTTCCCCAACATATCTCCTATTGTCATTACAGAGAAAGAAAACATTTTCCCACACCAAAGAAAACTTAGATTTGGACCAAATCCTCCCTTCTCTGTTGACTGAGTCACAGGTCCTTTGGCTTCCATATTCCTTTCTGCAGTTCAATGGTAATAGTAACTCAGGATTATGAACCAATAATTACTATGTCCAGTAAACTTAAACTCTATGGTATTTTCTATCACAATCATCACATCCTAACTTTGCAAAATACATCTGTGGGCAAGCTACACAGTCAGGGGGAGTTTTACTTCAGGACTCAGATCTTATTTCATGTCCTTACATTTCTCTGAAGATAAAAAAAATTGTTGCTTATAAACATTGAGTCAAATTCTAACAACTTTCTCAAAGTTACAAAACGAAAGAAAAATCTAGGCCCTAGCTGGTTTGGCTCAGTGGATAGAGCGTCACCTGCAGACTAAAGGGTGCCAGGTTCAATTCGGGTTAATCCCATATGCTGGGTTGAGTGTTCAGTCCCCAGTAAGGAAAGCAAGAAGCAGCTGATCAATGATTCTCTCTCATCATTGATTTTTCTATCTCTTTCTCCCTCTGTCTTTCTCTCTGAAATAAATAAAAATATATATTTTTTTAAAAGAAGAATCTAGTCCTGGAATTTTAATCTAAAAATACCAATATATGTAATATAATTAAAATTTGTAATTGTAAAAAATACATATTTAATGTAATTTCATAAAACCTAATCAAAATGAGTAATTACTGATTTTTTCTTTTCAGTGATTTGATTTTTGAATGAGTATCTTTCCACTGTGAAACTTGATTTTCTATTATTCTCTTACATATATTAGGCATACAATAAATGTTTGTAATAATGAACTAAGTTTTAATACACTTAAGTCAATATCTTTCATACATTCATTATAGTAGTTTATAGCTGGAAAATGTATTAACAACAGCCACTTCAGTGTGGAGATAATACCAAAGAGAGCTTTTCTGAGCTACCTAAAGTGAGTTGTTAAATTCTAATTTCACCACAGCCAATAGTACCAATTTATTTTAAATAATTTGTCTGACTCTTAGAAGGGAACAATAATTTTGGGAGCAGACATAGGTCAAGAAAATTGATCTTTAATGGCATGGGTAAAGGGATGCATATTTTAAATTCTGGCTTCCTGCAGTAAATAGTCAAAAACTCTCTTACCAGAAAATATTATCTTGAATTGAAAAATATTCAGACGATGGTAGATTTTTAGCCCAATTAAATTTTCTCCTCCCAAGTAGCCTATTTACTAAAGCTGTATGAGAGGTGTTAATATTGTCATTTAATAAACATATATCTAATGGAAAAAAATAAACTATATTCCAACAAGTAAATGAAGAATGCTTCTCAAAATATTAGCTTTATTTGAGGTTAGTGCTTTTCTTTTCCAACTGATCTATCTCTTGGGAATTAAAATATACCAATAAGTAGAAATAGTAACACAAAACAATAAAATATGCTCTTCATAATATGTAATTGTCCTTCCATGTTCTCAGAATAGCACACTGGAAGGACAAGAAAATGCCTAAAAGTGTTTTATTTTTTAATCATATTCAAGCAGCCCCATTTTTTCACTGCAATGCACTTTGCCATTCTATTCATTCAAAAGTTCTTAATAAGCACATACAGCACTTTCTGGTGTCTTACTAGTTCCAAAATACAATAAAGCACGCTTTGCTCACATTACAGCAATTTGCCTTAAGAGCATTTCAGAAAGATTTTCTCATGTGGGAAATACTCCATTGTTTAATAAAACAACTTTAGCTTAAATATAATATAGAAATATTTTGAAAGGTAAGATAATGTTCTTTAGAAACCAATTTAAAATTTTTAAAAAATGCATGCTACAATAACCAAATCATCTGGTTTGCCCAAAATTATGCTGATTTTTAAACTGAAATCCTGAGTCCTGAGGCCTCCCCACATACCCAAACAAACAAGAAAAGCTCCAAGGACCCTTCTTTTACCTCTATAACTGTTTCAGTAAAAAAATATTTTAAAATTAAAAAATAAATTGGCTATCCTAGACAGTGGTTAGCAAATTCATTAATCAACAGAACGGCAAACTGTGACTCAAGAGTCACATGTGGCTCTTGAGTCGCAGTTTGCCGACCACTGCCCTAGTATATGCAATTTTTGAATAGAGATATTAGAATTGTCAACCTACTCTGTTAATTGATTTAAAGGCCTTTATTGAATGCCCTGCTATGTATATAAAGCACTGTGCTGAACAGAAACTGGTCAGGGTCCAAGCAGGAAACAGCACAGCCACACTGAGTAACTTGAGGAGAGTTTCATAGCCTATTTACAGAGGTGTGGGCAGAGCTAGGGAAATCAACAAGATGCCATGGAGTATTCTGGGCTACAAGCGGGGAAACACTGGCACTTGGATATGGAAGGTAAGGAAAGATTATCAGAACCTGGAAAGGCAACTCTTCAATAAGGGTGGCCCCCTTAGAATTCACCACAACCCAGCAAGGAAGGAACCCAGAATTCTGACTCAGCCACCCTCCAGACTCATATCAGTGCCAGGTACCACCCGTTGGTTGAACCCAACTGGAAGGCAGAAGGAGGGAATCTGTTAATGAAATCCTCCACTGCCAGCATTCTGGGCCATAGAACAGAGCAGAGTAGGTCTGGGGAGACCCAAGGAGACTCAAGCCTGATCTCTGCTCTTAGCAACTTAAATACAAAAGAAATTTTAAAGCATTACTTTAAACATGTACATACCATTTACCTGGGACAACTTGCTAGTACCAGTGAGTGTTGAAATCTAACTAGTTCGTGCAGACGTAACTATAAATTATTAGTTCTTTATGACTCCTGACCTGTCTACACCTAGTTAATTTAAAAGGAATAAGCCATGAGGGTTAAAGAGATATTTGTGTAAATATGAAATTATTTACCTACACTAGTTTCATAATTGAGCCTTATTTTGAATCCTTCCTGCGTCGATTCTCTCTTTTTATAATTCCAACAAAATAACGTGAGAGTATCTTGAGATTTACCCTGCCAACATTTTCAATCTGAAGCATCCTGCTCTGATTGAAGGCGAGCATCTCCATGTTTTTCCACTGTGTTCATTCTTGTCAAAGCCAGAAACAAATGCACAAATTGCCAACTAATGCAACTGACTGTATTTATATACTGTCTACAACTTCTGGTTTGCTGAGTGGCAACTTTAGTTTACAGAAGAAAAATTATAGGAATTCATCATTTATGTGATCCTCAGAATGGTTTCTTCCTAATATCATTCCCTCGTCACTGTTAGTCAAAATTTTAGAGGTTAAAATCCCAATAAATATACCGTAAGATTAGATTCCATCCTGATAGCATTCAAATTGGGATAGATTCCTCACAATCACAGTATCACAGTAGCTGATGTCTCATGAAAGGACCATGAATTTTCATGGGAAAGATCATTACTATCTTTAGAGTGATTTTTGAAATGTGTTACCCTGGGACTCCATTCCTTCCTTTGTAAAATGAGGGAAATGGTAAATAACTCATTGGCTTTTATAAGGATTAAGTAATATAATTTTCAAACAATACCTGACACTAGGCCCTAAATTAATGCTCCTTTCCACCCTTATATTCCTAATTTATGCATGCAGGCCTCGAAGATATTGCTGGTTCAGTGCTGAACCACTTCTCTAAAGTGAGTCATATGAATCTTGGTTTCCCAGAGCAAATAAAAGTTATGTTTAGGCCAAACTGGTTTGGCTCAGTGGATAGAGCATCAGCCTGCAGACTGAAAGGTCTCAGGTTCGATTCTGGTCAAGGGCATGTACCTTGGTTTCGGGTACATCCCCAGTAAAGGACGTGCAGGAGGCAGCTGATTGATGTTTCTCTCTCATCAATGTTTGTAACTCTCTCTCTCCCTTCCTCTCTGTAAAAAGTCAATAAAATACTTTTTTTAAAAAAGTTATGTTTACACTATACTCTAGCCTATTCAGTGTGCAATAACATTATGTCTAAAAAAATGGACATACCTTAACTTAAAAATATTTTATTGCTAAAGAAATGCTAAGTCGTTATCTGAGCCTTTAGCAAATCATATTTTTACAATAAAGAGAAACCCAATTAGGTATGCCTTTAGATACTAATATATATTTAGATACTAATCTTAGTAACTTAAGAAATGTGTCTCAACAGAGGAATCCAAGATGGCGGCATAGGTAAACACCTACACTGCTGCCTCGCACAACAATTTCAAAACTACAACTAAAAGACAGAACGGACATCATCCAGAACCACAGGAAAGCTGGCAGAGTGTAAGTTCTACAGCTAGAAGGAAAGAGAGGGGCTCACGGAGACTCAAGAGGAGCTGCAAAAAGCCAAGGTACTGAAATGCGCGCGCTGAGAGAGCGGGTGCTGGAGTACCTGGCTGGCTTTCTCTGGCGGGAGGGAAACGGAGACTCCCAACGGCATTGAACCCCTTATTTTATGACACTAAACCCCAGATCCAGCGAAACTCATACCGGGGGAGTTTGGACTGTGAAAAGGGAGAGGTGCACGGAAATTTAGGGGAGTCACAGAAGATCAGGTCTGGTCTCGCACGCGGATGGTGCTGCGCGCAGGACAGATTGCTGATTGTGCCGCTGGCTTTCGCGACTGGGCGGGAGACAGATCCTCCGAGCTGTGCCACTTCTGAGTCCACTAAGCCCCTGGGGACCTAGACTCATGTGGTCCTGCTGCGCAGGGGAGCTAGAAAGGCAGCGGTTAGAGACACTGCGGGTGCAAGCCCGCACAAGGACCGCTCCAGGGATTACCCAGTCACGTGAGACTCAGGGGCCGTGGAGGGCGGGGCCGACTGGAAGGCAAGGAGGTCCCTTAAGCCCTGAGACTCCACCCATCCCAAGCTCAACAGAGGCTTCTTCGGTTTTGCATCTGGTATCATAAGGCTGAATCCAACACAGAAGTTTCCCCGGCATAGTGAAAATGCCGAAACAAGGGAAGGGATCACAAACAAAAGAAATGGTGAGAAAAAAAAACGACTGGATATAGAGTTCAAAACCACGCTTGTAAGGTTTTTCAAGAATATGCTAGAAAAATTCGATAAATTTAGTGAGACCCAAGAGGAGATGAAAAAGGACCAACTAGTGATACAAAAGAGCCAACTAGAGATGGAAAAGGTCCTACTAAAGATGATAAAGGACCAAATAGAAATTAAACATACACTGACTGAAATAAAAAATATTATACAGAGTCCTAACAGCAGACTAGAGAAAGGCAAGAATCAAGTAAAAATTTTGAAATATAAAGAAGCAGACAACATTCAACTGGAAAAGCAAGAAGAGAAAAGAATCCAAAAATATGAACATAATGTAAGGAGACTCTGGGACAGCTTTCAGTGTACCAACATCAGAATTGTGGGGGTGCCAGAAGAAGAGAGAGAGCAAGATACTGAAAACCTGTTTAAAGAAATAATGACTGAAAACTTCCCACATCTGGTAAAAGAAATAGACTTACAAGTCCAGGAAGCACACAGAACCCCATATAAAAGGAATCCAAAGAGGACTACACCAAGACACATCATAATTAAAATGCCAAGAGCAAAAGAGAAAGAGAGAATATTAAAAGCAGCAAGGGAAAAACAGTTTATTACCTACAAGGGAGCACCCATACGACTGTCAGCTGATTTCTCAACAGAAACGATGCAGGCCAGAGGGGAGTGGCAAGAAATATTCAACGTGATGAATAGCAAGAACCTACAACCAAAATAATCTATCCAGCAAAGCTAACATTCAGAATTGAAGGGCAGATAAAGAGCTTCACAGATAAGAAAAAGCTAAAGGAGTTCATCAACTCCAAATCAGTATTATATGAAATGCTGAAAGGTACTCTTTTAGAAGAGGAAGAAGAAAAAGGTAAAAGACAAAAAATTATGAACAACAAATACATATCTATCAACAAGTGAATCTAAAAATTAAGTGAATTAAAAATTTGATCAACAGAATAAACTGGTGAATATAATAGAATCAGGAGCACAGAAAGGGAGTGGACTGATAATTCTCAGGGGGGGAAGGGGTGAGGGGTGTACAGGGAGAGACTGGACAAAAATCATACACCTATGGATGAGATCAATGGGAGGGAGCTAAGGGCAGAGGGAGGGGTGGGAGCTGGGTGGAGGGGTGCTATGGAGGGGGAAAAAAGAGAAACAAATGTAATAATCTGAATAATAAACATTTAATTTAAAAAAAAAAGAAAAGAAAAGAAATGTGTCTCATGGAATCTCCAAATGTATCTGATCATCTTTGATTCTTGACACTGAGTTCAAAGGTATGTGGGGTGAGGTGAAACAAGTATAACATTCTATTGAACAGTTTCCAGAATATTGTTTCAACCTATTTGATATGATCCAAATCAATAATGAATGAAATGTATCCCATTTAATAATGATCCCATGCCCTGGTGCCAGCCAATCAATCAATGGAGACCACACCCTGAAAAGACACGCCTGGAAAGCTACTGAATATTTTATTAAGATCTTCCCCTGGGACCTCCCCTAAAATCTCCATCCTGAAGACCCAGCATGCTCTCCCTTCCCAGAGAATGCCCACATCTTTCCCTTTCTCATCCCCTTCCTGCTTCCCTTTTCCTCTCCTGGTCCCAGGCAGGATACCTTTACCTTCCTTACTCCCAAGCTCCAAGCGTCCTTCTTTTATCTCTGTAACTTGTTTCTTAAGCCCATTTCTTCTAGGAATTACTTCTTCAATCTCTGACATACATTCAAGTAAGGGAGATAAAAATCTTACATATTTATGGGAGTCAAACTTAAGGGTTTTTCTTAGACACATAAAAAAGAACTTGTCCAGATGTGGGGTGGGTTGGCAATACATACCTCTTTGCAGGCTCCAGTTCACTTGTCGTGAGAAATATGAATTAGTACAGAACAATAAGGAAAATGACCAAGTTATCCCTCTTTGTATGATTGTAACCAAAAATTATTTGCTTTTTTTAGAGCTTAGTGCTTCTTTTCTCTTTCCCTCTCTTATTCCATCCTTACCTCCCACCGCTACCAAAAGAAATAAAAAATGTCAAGTACCTCCATTTGATATTGTGTTTAACATAGATTTGAGTAGTCATTTTATTGGATTTTCACTAACTGCTTTCAGCTGCCCTTTGGATGGGACACCCGCCCCCATCCCCACCACCACAATAAAATGCATGTTTGCTGAGGATTTCAGCAGTCACTGGGGGCTCAGTGTATTCAATGTACTCTGTTTAGCAGACTAGCGGTGAAATGGTGACAAATGATATGTTAACTTTTTCTGGTGTTTGTGGTTTAGGACTAGTTGGTTTCAATCTTGATGCCTCTTTCTTCTGCCTTACCAACATTTTCCACATTTAAAATCTACTACTGCCTCTCCTCCAGGGATATGGATGGCAAGCTTTGCATTGTTGACAGAGCCATTTGTTGGTTGTTAGAAGGTTCATATTTTAGACTACAGGCAAGTATTGACTTTCTAGGTAGTCCATGCTTCAGAATTTATTTTTTAAAGTATTTTTTTCAACTAGCTGAATAATTATCACTCCACTCACATGAAATGACCTAGACTGTTACTTCTTTTATCTCCAGTCACACCCAGTAAAATTAGGCTTGTTTGCATCTGATTAGCCATTGACTGATCCACAGCTGAACCACGTTTGTTCTTTAAACATCCCTGGTAGTTTCACTGGTTAGTCGGACCTTGCCTGGGGTTCAGCTCACCTTTCTCACTCCAGGGGTCCTTTCCTTGGCCTTGGCTGTGATTCTCAGAGGTCCTGGTCTTGGCACAAGTCTCAGCGTTCCTTTCCTTGCACAACCTTCCTCCTTTCTTGGTTCTAGAACACTTACAATTATTTCTGCTTCAAGGTCCTGAGCTGACTATTGGCTGAAAAGTAAAAAAAGAGGGGGGTCGGGGGAAAGATGAAGAAACTGGGCGGAAAGGCCAGTTAATTATATTGCCCATGGTCCTAAAAAAGGACAGCTTTGACTCCACTTGGACTTTGCTTATTGAAGGGAAAGGAAGTAAATTTCCCTAAGGACTTGTCAAGGAATTCTAGCAAGCCCTTGGACAGAAGGCTTCAGGTGCTGGGATAGCTGTCTGCTTCCAATTGTAAAGAAATCTGAGAGCATTTCTCCTTCAAAGAGATGCCAGGAGCTGAGAACCTTTTCCATGCACTTCATAGTTTGCCCACTTCAATGCAACGAAGTCAGGTGGCCCTTTGAAGTGGAAAACAGCTTTTCTACAATCCAAAGCAAGCTTGGGGTACCTTCTAAAGGTAACTTTAACTATTTGCACAGTTCTAAGCTATTTCATTAATTTAATACAATAGGAATCCGCATGTACCCAAGCTTTGGTGTGGTGTCAATTCTATTTTCCAAGCCCAGTTTCAGCAGTGCACCTTCTCAGAGTTCTTCTTCCTCCTAAGTCCCAATGTCCATCTTAGTATCAAATCATCTTTATTTAATGTCTTTTGTGTGCCTACTCAGTCCAGCATGGTAATCAGCACATAAACATGTAAATTACAACACAGTGATCCGGACAATAATGGAAGTGGAAAAATCCCCTCTTCTCCACACATGAGCCCCACCTCTGTGGTATTCTTGATTCTGCTGCTGGAATTTCCCATGTACCCCCTTTTTACTCAGCCGTCCTTCTGTAGTAGGCAGTTGGACAGACAAGCAGAGTGAGGACAATGGGCCAGGAACAGAGGTTACCAGGGTGGAAAGCCTCAGGTGCCTAGCAACAATCAATTGTAGGGTGGGACATGGCCCCCAGGGTGACTTTTCCTCCCTTAGCTTGTCTCTGGTAAAGTGGTTTGGACCCCATGCCATTTCCTCCCTAGAGATAACATCGAGGCCTCAAGTTACATTCCAGCTCCAGGTCCAGATAAGCAACCAGCCACAGCTGATGTCTGGACCAGTTGCACTGAATAATGACCCTTGAAAAGATACACTTGGAACGCTGCTGAATATTTTACTGAGATCTTCCTTTGGGACCTTCCCCAAAATCTCCACCCTTAATATCCAGTGCTCTCTCTCCCTGAGCACACCCATATCTTTCCCTTTCCTTTCCCTCTCCCTTCCCCCCTCCGGACCCCAGGCACATTACTTTATCTTTCTCACTTCTAATCCTTAAGGGCCCTATTTTTTACCTCTATAACTTGTTTCCTAGGCCTATTTCTTCCAGGAATTATTTCTTCTACCTCTGAAATTTACCAAATATCAGTAAATGTTCTCTTACAGTTTTGGTCTTGGCTCTGAATTCTTTTTTTTTTAATTTAATAAATCTTTATTGTTCAGATTATTACATTTGTTCCCCTTTCCCCCCCCCCCCAAAGTTTCCCTCCACCTGGCTCCCACCCCTCCCTCTGCCCTTACCTCCCCTGGCATTGTCCTCATCCATAGGTGTATAATTTTTGTCCAGTCTCTCCCTGCATCCCTCTCACCCCTTTCCCCTGAGAATTGTCAGTCCACTCCCTTTCTATGCCCCAGATTCTATTATATTCATCAGTTTATTCTGTCCTTTCTACATGCAGTGGTGTGCACGCCTCCAGACCTCTGCCTTTTCACGGCTCCCCTAAGTTTCCGTGCAGTCCTCCCTATTCACGACAGTCCAGACTTCGCCAGGAGTCTTGCCCAGAACTGGGGATCAATGCAGTCAGATCTGGGGTTTAGTGCAGTCAGGAGTTTCCATCTCTCTCCCACAAGAGGAAGCCATCCAGGCATTCCACTGCCCATCCTCTCCCTGTGCGCGCGCGCGTGTGTCTCTGTACCTCAGCTTTTTGTAGCTCCTCTGAGTCTCTGTGAGCTACTCTCTTTCCTTCTAGTTGTAGAATTTCCACTCAGCCAGCTTTCCTTTGGTTCTGGATGATGTATGTTCTGTCTTTTAGTTGTAGTTTCGAAATTGCTGTGCGAGGCAGCAGTTTAGCTATTCACCTATGCTGCCACCTTGGTTTCTCCTCAGTCACTCAGTTTTAAGAGCAATCTCATCAAGGTTCTATTTGAGGCCCTGAGTGGGTGGCTCAGTTGGTTGGAACAAGTCCTCATACACCAAAAAGTTTTCAGATTTGCCCTAACTGGTTTGTCTCATTGGATAGAGCCTTGGCCTGCGGACTGAAGGGTCCCAGGTTCAATTCCAGCCAAAGGGAAGGTACCTTGGTTGTGGGCACATCCCCAGTAGGTGGTGTGCAGGAAGCAGCTGTTCAATGTTTCTCTCTATCAATGTTTCTAGCTCTCTATCCTTCTCCCTTCCTCTCTCTACAAAATCAATAAAGTATATATATATATATATATATATATATATATATATATATATATATTTTAAAAAGGCTTCAGGTTCAACCCCATGTCAAGCATGTATGGAAGATAACAAATTGATGCACATCAAATTGATGCACCTCTCTCTCTCTCTCTCTCTCTCTCTCTCTCTCTCTCTCTCTCTCTCTCTCTCCCCCTTCTTCTATCTCTAAAACTCAATAAACTGGTGTGATTCAGTTGGTGAGGCATCATCCCAGGCACATAGAGGTCAACAGTTGGATTTCCGGTCAGAGCACATGCCCAAAGTTCAGGCTCTATTCTTAGGGGGCATACAGGAAGCAACCAATTGATGTTTCTCTCTCATCAATATTTCTCTCTCTCTTTCCTGCTCCCTGTCTCTTTCTCTTTTTCTAAAATCAATAAAAACATATATTTAAAAAAAACAACAACAATACAATATCCTCAGGTGAGGATTTTTTTTAAAGAGATTATATTTGAGGTATCAAGAAGTCAGGCCAGGCTAAGTCAAAGATTAATTTCACATCCATTCAAAGACTTTTCCCCTCCCTCCTTAGTCTGGGTTCAACTGGGCAGGACAAGTAAAGTCTTGCTTTAGAATGGTCCTCTTCTCCCCCTCTTTCTATGCTTCTAACCCTTCTAGGGCCAGTGCGGGGAGAGAGGTGGGAATGAGGGCAAAAAGAATAGGGCAATGCACTTTTACGTAAGTCCTCCAGCCTAGTCCTATCTCAGCAGTTGAGCCTAGAGGGTTTACATGTGTAGGTTCTTCAGGACACCTTCACAGGTCTCAATGTTGTGCTATTGTCTGATCCAGGAGATGCACTGAGCTAATTTCTTCTCACCGGTCCATCCCAGACCCCTTCCCACCTCTGCCCATCATAGCCTGAGGGTGGGGGATAAAGGAGATCTTCACAATCAGCCTCCCTGTCTGGGGCTACAACAAGATGGTGACTCTGTGGCAACCTTGGAGCCCTTCTTTTGGCTCTGAGGCATTAGTAGGAGAAACACCCCAAACCGTGTTCTTTCTCTAGATCTTTCTTATGCATGGATGCCTTCTTCAGCAATCTGGCAAAACTTAAGGACCCCCTTCTCAGAATAATTATTTTAAATTTATAAAATAAAATATGCAGTATTACAAAGGAAATGATATTAAAATGCAGCTATCAATAACATTCTCTAAATTTGTAGTGTAATATGTGTGCTGCATTATTAACACTTTAGAGGCTCAGTGCATGAAATTAGTGCACTGATAGGGTCCCTAGGAGCTGCCAGCTGCCAGTGAAGGCCTCCCTCCCTCCCCCCAGCTGACCCCGCCCCCACCCCTTGGTCAAACTCCTGGAAGAACTCCAGTAGAGGGGACAATTTGCATACTACACTGCAAGTGACCCACGTCCTGAGTCATTCAGGGTTCAGGCTTAGGGTTTGGGTTTAAGCTTTGGAGGAGGCCGTGCACAAATGAAAGAAACAAGACAAGAAATAATAATTTGGAAATTAAGAGCCAGGCGGAAGCTCAAGGAAGGAGTCCACTTTGCTCTGGCTTTGCCATCCCTTTTATTCAGGTTTTGGATACAACCATAGTCCTTAGGCCATTCCAGTAATAGCTTGGTGATAGCCTATCAGCAAGGATTTACATAAGACTTAAAGGTGGAAGTTGCTTTAGCTACCTTTGTTTCAATCAGACAGTGGGTATATGGCTCTGACCTTTGCCAGAGTCTCAAGGTTGACCAGCCTTCTAGACTCATTGTCCATCCCTGTCTGCTAGTGAAGGCAATGGGCAGCTGCCAACACTACACTTTTTTATATAGGATTATATAATGAGTTTTAGCAGTAATTTCTAAGTACTGATGAGTGTAAATGATATTGTGAGATATTTGCAACAACTGTTTGTGATATAAAAACATCTGTGGCCGAAACCGGTTTGGCTCAGTGGATAGAGCATCGGCCTGTGGACTGAAAGGTCCCAGGTTCGATTCCGGTCAAGGGCACAAACATTGGTTGTGGGCACATCCCCAGTGGGGGGCGTGCAGGAGGCGGCTGATCAATGTCTCTCTCTCATTGATGTTTCTAACTTTCTATCCCTCTCTCTTCCTCTCTGTGAAAATTCAATAAAATATATTAAAAAAAACAAAAACGTCTGTGGTTTCTTTTTTAAAATATTTTTATTGATTTCAGAGAGGAAGGGGGATAGAGAGAGCTGGAAAAATCAGTGATGAGAGAGAACCACTAATTGGTTGCCTCCTGCATGCCCCGCATTGGGCATCAAGCCCACAACCTGGGCATGTGCCTTTGACTGGAATCAAACCTGGGACTCTTTAGTCTCCAGGCTGATGCTCTATCTACTGAGCCAAACAGGGTAGGGCTACACCTGTGGTTTCTAGTGGTATAGCTTCTAATACCACTGTGCCATGCTCCTACATTCATAATGGAAGGAAATGCTAAATTTCAGCTGGAAGATGGTGAAAACCAGGGTGGATTATTTTTCTCAAGCATGTTCATGGATTCCCTGAATTTTATCCACAAATCACTGAGGACTCTGGGTCAAGAACCCAGCTCATGGTACCCTCCTTCCACAACTTTACTGCCTCTGCTTATTTGGATCAGTGAGGGTAGAGGGAGGTGGCTACAGGGCCGGTTTGGTGGCCTCTTAGTGAGGCTTGCAACTCCCTTAACACTGGAAAGAAATTAAAATCAATAGTCCTCAGCTCTGGGACACACAAGTCTAAGACAACAAAAAAAAAAAGTCCACTAAATGATCTCTTGGTGTGAATTCAGTTTATGCTCTACATGCATGAAAATATTCCAGAATTGATACTCAAGAAACTGTTAACAGGTTATATCTGGGGATATGATGGTTAAGATTAAAAAAAGGGAACTATTTTTCATGCTAAACTCTTTTCTACTATCTGGAAAAAATGAGCCCTGGCCAGTTTGAAGAGTCCCAGGTTCAATTCTGATCAAGGGCAAGTGCCCAGATTGTGGGCTCAATGCCCAATAGGGGTTGTGTGGGAGGCAGTGGATCAATGATTCTCTCTCATCTCTCTCTTCCCCATCCTCTATGAAATTCACAAAACTTATCTTAAAAAAAATTAATAAAAAGTATATTTTGGCCCTGGCCAGCTTGGCTCAGTGGCTAGAGCATTGGCCTGCGGACTGAAGGGTCCCAGGTTCAATTCCGGCAAGGGCAAATGCCTGGGTTGTGGGCTTGATCCCTAGTCAGGGGCATGCAGGAGGCAGCCAGCCAATGATTCTCTCTCATCATTGATGTTCCTATCTCTCTCTCCTTCTCCCTTCCTCTCTGAAATCTATAAAGAAATATATATTTTGTTCACATGATGAAAAATTAGTTTTAAAAAACACTTTTAAAGTTTTTCTAAAGGAAACTATATATAACTTTAACTGATCTAGGGCTGGTAAGGGCTTTCTAAACATAAAAGTAACAGAAGAAATGAGAAAATTTGATAGATTTGATACACAAAAAGACATGTCAAAAATAATGATATCACAGAAATATCCCAAGAAACTAGACACACCAATCAGAAAGGATATATGTACCCCTATGTTCATAGCAGCATATGAACATAGCAGAGCAGAGCAATTCACCATAGCTAAGATTTGGAAACAACCTTAATACCCATCAGCTGATAAGTGGATTAGAAAACCATGGTACATCTACACAATGGAATACTATGCTGCTATAAAAAAAAGAAGGAATTCATCCCATTTGCATAAGCATGGATGGATTTGGAGAGCATTGTGTTAAGTGAAATAAGCCAGGCAATAAAAGAAAAATACCACATGATCTCACTCATTTATGGAAAATAAAGAACATTATAACCTGATGAACAAAAAAATAGGCAAAACTGGTTTGGCTCTGTGGATAGAGTGTCAGCCTTCGAACTGAAAGGTCCCAGGTTCGATTCTGGTCAAGGGCATGTACCTTGGTTTCGGGCACATCCCCAGTAGGGGGCGTGCAGGAGGCAGCTGATCAATGTCTCTCTCTCATCGATATTTTTAACTCTCTATCCCTCTCCCTTCCTCTCTGTAAAAAATCAATAAAATATATTAAAAAGAAAAGATAGATACAGAGGCAGTAAAACATTGAACAGACTGTCAAATTACAGTGGGAAGGCGGGGGAGTGTTGGGGAAGGGGGGGAGATATTAACCAAAGAACTTGTATGCATGCAAATAAGCACAACTAATGTACACAAAACATTAGGGGGTGGGATGAGGGCATGCAAGAATGGGTAGGGGAGGAGAATCCAAGATGGCGGCATAGGTAAACATCTACACTGCTGCCTCCCACAACAATTTCAAAACTACAACTAAAAGACAGAACGGACATCATCCAGAACCACAAGAAAGCTGGCTGAGTGGAAATTCTACAACTAGAGGGAAAGAGAGGGGCTCATGTAGACCCAGAGGAACTGCAAAAAGCTGAGGTACGGAGACACGCGCGTGGAGAGAGCGGGTGCTGGAGTACCTGGCTGGCTTTCTCTGGCAGGAGGGAAACGGAGACTCTCAAAGGCATTGAACCCCTTATCCTACGACACTAAACCCCAAATTCAGCTCAAACTCATATGGGGGGGAGTTGGGACTGTGAAAAGGAAAAGGTGCAAGAAAATTTAGGGGAGTCACAAAAGATCAGAGGTCTGGTGGCGCGCACGGCACTGCACACGCAGAGGACAGACTGCTGATTGTGCCGCTGGCTTTCGCGACTGGGCGGGAGACAGACCCTCCCAACTGTTCCACTTCTAACTTCACTAAACCCCAGTTTAGGGTGGAACCCTGGGGACCTAGACTAGTGTGGTCCTGGAGTGCAGGGGAGCCGGAAAGGCAGTGGTCTAGAAGCACTGTGTGCACACACAAGGACCACTCCAGCGATTACCCAGTCACGTGAGACTCGGGGGCTGTGGAGGGCAGGGCCGACTGGAAGGCAAGGCGGTCCCTTAAGCCCTGAGACTCCACCCATCCCAAGCTCAATAGAGAGGCTTCTGTGGCTTTGCACGTCTGGTGTCATAAGGCTGAATCCAACACATAAGTTCTCCCGGCACAGTGAAAATGCCAAGACAAGGGAAGGATAGGATCACAAACAAAAGAAATGGAGAAAAACAAATGACTGGATATAGAGTTCAAAACCACGCTTATAAGGTTTTTCAAGAATATGCTAGAAAAGTTGGATAAAGTTAGCGAGAGCAAAGAGGAGATGAAAAAGGACCAATTAGAGATGCAAAAGATCCAACTAGATATGGAAAAGGTCCAACTAGAGATGAAAAAGGACCAACTAGAAATTAAACATACACTGAATGAAATAAAAAATATTATACAGAGTCCTAACAGCAGACTAGAGAAAGGCAAGAATCAAGTCAACAATTTGAAATATAAAGAAGCAGAAAACACTCAACTGGAAAAGCAAGAAGAGAAACGAATAAAAAATGTGAACATGATGTAAGGAGCCTCTGGGACAGCTTCAAGCATACCAACATCAGAATTGTGGGGGTGCCACAAGAAGAGAGAGAGCAAGATACTGAAAACCTATTTCAAGAAATAATGACTGAAAACTTCCCACATCTGGTAAAAGAAATAGACTTACAAGTCCAGGCAGCACACAGAACCCCATATAAAAGGAATCCAAAGAGGATTACACCAAGACACATCATAATTAAAATACCAAGAGCAAAAGACAAAGAGAGAATATTAAAAGCAGCAAGAGAAAAACAGTTTATTACCTACAAGGGAGCACCCATACGACTGTCAGTTGATTTCTCAACAGAAACGATGCAGGCCAGACGGGAGTGGCAAGAAATATTCAACGTGATGAATAGCAAGAACCTACAACCAAGAATACTCTATCCAGCAAAGCTATCATTCAGAATTGAAGGGCAGATAAAGAGCTTCACAGATAAGAAAAAGCTAAAGGAGTTCATCAACTCCAAACCAGTATTATATGAAATGCTGAAAGGTACTCTTTTAGAAAAGGAAGAAGAAAAAGGTAAAAGACAAAAAATTATGAACAACAAATACATATCTATCAACAAGTGAATCTAAAAATTAAGTGAATTAAAAATTTGATCAACAGAATAAACTGGTGAATATACTAGAATCAGGAGCACAGAAAGGGAGTGGACTGATAATTCTCAGGGGGAAAGGGGTGAGGGGTGTACAAGGAGAGACTGGACAAAAATCATAACCCTATGGATGAGGTCAAAGGGAGGGCAGAGGGAAGTGTGGGAGATGGGTGGATGGGAGCTATGGAGGGGAAAAAAGAGAAACAAATGTAATAATCTGAATAATAAAGATATAATTTTAAAAAAATAAATAAAATAAATAAATTTTTAAAAAAAGAATGGGCAGGGGAGGCTGGGGGAAGGTCAATGGGGGAAAAAAGGAGATATATGTACTACTATTTGTAGTACTTTAAACAATAAAAAATAGTGCTATCACAAAAAATAAAAGAGAAAAATAAAAAACTTAAAAATATTTGCTATAAAAATTATAGAAAAGGAACAAGTATTCCTCTATTATGGAGCAATCTTATAAATCAATGAGAAAAACAGTAACTGCTATAAATAGTTATTTTGGATTCTTCAGCACTCTTCCTTCTTTCTATCCTGATTCCATCATATTCAATTCCAGAGAACTATCAAGCATCAAAAGAAAGAGAACTATAAATTTGTAGATTGCATTCCAGAAATCATGATGGCTGAGGCCACTTCCACTGCTCTTTTACTCCCAATTCAGTCTGAGGTCTGGTTATTGACCAATGTTGCTTGAGCCAGAAAATACCTGGATCCTGGTCCAAGTGCACTTGAACTTCTACACTATAATCCCATTCTTAGACATACCCAAAGATAAGTGATACATTCACAATAGGATAAGAAAGTTTCTTAAGAAATAAATTGACATCTGCGGTCTAGGGCAGCATTGTGACACATAGGGAAATGTATGGGCTTTGGAGACCAAACAAACCAGGACTCAAGTCCTGGCTCTGCTGCATTTTATTATGTATAAAACTTGGGCAAGTCACTTATCTAAATCTTGGTTTTCCCACCTGTAAAATGGGACTAATGCCTACCTCATGGGATTCTTATAAGGTAGAGAGATAATATGTGAAGTCCTTGCCTCACATCATACCCCAGAAATACTCCAGGAGATTCAAAGAAATGAATCCTATCTAATAAAAGAGAATATGCAAATTGGCCATACCTCTGCTACACGCACAAGCCATGCCCACCAGCCAATCGGGAGCGAATATGCAAATAAACCCAACCAAGATGGCTGCAACCATGAAGAGCAGGAGATAGGCTTGGGTTTTTCCAACAATGGAGGAAACCAAGCTTTCCACCTGCCCTTGCCGACCTTGACCTCCACTCAATGCTACAAAGTTTCAATTATAGAAGATAAACAAATCCTAGATACCAGGGCCTCCACTTGGGTCACTGGGGGGCATGGCCAGCCTGTAAACCACCACAGGCCCCTTGCCCAGGCAGCCCCACACCCCAAGGGAACCCCCACCCTGATCCGGGACATCCTTCAGGGAAAACCAGCTGGCCCCTACCTGTGCACCAGGCATCTATCTTATCTAATAATCCTATCTAATAAAAGAGTAATATGCAAATTGACCATCACTCCAACACACAAGATGGCTGCCCCATGTGATTAAAGATGACTGCCTCCATGTGGACACAAGATGGCTACCACAAGATGGCCAGCAAGGGAGGGCAGTTGTGGATGATCAGCCCAGCAGGGGAGGCCAGTTAGGGGGAACCGGCCTCCAGGGGAGGACAGTTAGGGGCAACAGGCTGGCAGGGGAGCAGTTAGGCATCAATCAGGCTGGCAGGGGAATGGTTAGGGGGTGATCAGGCTGGCAGGCTGAAGCAGTTAGGGGCAATCAGGAAAGCAGGCAGGTGAGTAGTTGGGATCCAGCAGTCCTGAACTGATCAGTCTGAGGTCAATCAGTTTTTCCAATCAGTTTAGGCCTGATCCTGGTAGGGTAACTGCTTCAGCCTGCCAGCCTGATCACCCCCTAAACAGGCAGTCGGACATCCCTAGAGGGGTCCCTAATTGGAGAGGGTGCAGGCTGGGCTGAGGGACACCCCTGCTCCCCCATGCACGATTTCAGGCACCAGGCCTCTAGTGTTTAAATAAAATATTAAAAATATAAGAAATATAAGGTGATATCTTTATGACCTTGGAATAGACAAATGATAAAAGAAAACATTAAATTAGAAAACAAACAAAAGTTAAGCCACTGTTCCTCAACTGTAGCCAATTTTGACCTCTAGGGAACTCCTAGTTGTCTATAGACCTTTTGGTTGTCATAACTGGGGAGGGGGCAGAGCTACTAGAATACAGATGTTTGATTGAGGCCAGGGATACTACTGAACATCCTAAAATGCACAAGATAGTCCCTCAGAAAAGAATTATCTGGTACATAATGTCAGTAATACTGAGGATAAGAAACCCTATGTAAACCCACAGAAAGTAAATATCAATGGAACTGAATTTAGTATACTAAATTTGATTACTTTTCTGTTGAGTCCTTTTTCTAAATTATCAGACACATAAAACCATTGCTTCTTTCTAACTCTGAACACTGGGGTTAGATCAGAGAATGTGAGTGACAGAGTGGCCCTGACCAAAGCATAATCCCTAATTCTTTTTCTGTATCATAGCTGGTAGGATGCCATTTTCCCAGAGAAAGTGCATACTCTATCATTATTTTAACTGGGCAAAATATTATGGAATTTTTTCCAATCCTGAAAATGTATCAGGCCTGCATTCTAATTCAGTCCAGCAATAGCTGTTTTCAAAGCTAAAAGAGGCAACATAGGTTTGTTTGTTTTTTCAACCTCCCAGAAGATAGTTCAGTGACCAGTGGACCAGATCTCAAAACCACACCACTAAGTCAACTGCTCCATATTCTTAAAATTCAATTGGGTAAATTACACACAGAGAGTGTATCAGTCATGATTAGATTCAGTTTCATATCATAAAACCCCTAAATGCAGTGGTTTAAGTAAACTAGAACTTTATTTCTTTCTCAGTAATCTAGAGGTAAGTAGCTCCATGACATCATCATGCTTCTTTGAGCTCCCAGTGTTCCTCATTCTCATAGTCCAAGATGGTAGCTGAAGCTCCAAATAGAATATCCATGTTCAAATCAGCGGTATGAAGGCGGAGGGAAAAGGGCAGAGGTCTTTTTTCTTTTAAGGAAACTTCCAAGAAGTTTCTTGCAACACAACTTATTTGTTTGCCCATATCTAAATGGTAAGATGTAGGGAGTGGCTATAGGGTTAAGCCTTGAACTGACCTGTTGGCAAAGCCACAAACAAGTCCCAGCTTAGAGGGCACAGCACTCTTAGCATAATTAAGCTTGACCTTATGACGCTCCCTAATCTTATCTGGGTAGCTAATGGGCTATGGGAGATGCAGTAAGTGCTGCCAAAACAAGTGAAACTCACAAGAACATTGTAACTATGTGACCACTACCTGTTTACCTCTGGCTATAAAAGGTTCAGCTTGCGGAAACCGGTTTGGCTCAGTGGATAGAGCGTCAGCCTGGGGACTGAAAGGTCCCAGGTTCAATTCTGGTCAAGGACATGTATCCTGGTTGCGGGCACATCCCCAGTAGGGGGCGTGCAGGAGGCGGCTGATCGATGTCTCTCTCTCATGGATGTTTCTAACTCTCTATCCCTCTCCCTTCCTCTCTGTAAAAAATCAATAAAGTATATATATATTTTTTTTAAAAAGGCTCAGCTTGCCATCTGGATCTTTCTCTGTGGCCTCAGCCAGGCACAGGAGATCCACCTAGACCCAGCTTATTCTCTCTGTCTTTTCCTCAATTCTTTGCCACCCCTCCCCCCACCTCAGGCTCACCAAACCCTTGGCTGAGCTGGCATGGCACAATAAGGGAGTAAAGGAAATACAGACTTCTAGCAGGGTAACAATGTGCCTGCTTAAAAACTATTATTCTTTTATTAAAGAAGGAAAGAGTGGATCTTGGAGGGCACCTAGCAGTTTCTGTGCTAGTCTAACCCTTTAGCCTCCCAAAGTTCTAGGCCTACTCTTTTATCCCCTACATGGACCCATGCATTTCACTCTGCAAAGGAGACGGCCCCAAGTCTCACCCACTTAGTGCATTTCACTCAAAGTTCAGGTGATGTGCACCTGTTTCCATCACATTCAGATGCAACTCCTCAAAGTTTGGTCACTTATAAGCCAAAACAAAATGATTTACATGCAATGTAACTGCTGGAGTAGGAACAAAATAACTATGACCCCCATTGGAAAAGGAGGGAATGGAAATCTGTAGGTATAGGTGTATAGCAATTATCAAATCCTGCTGGTTTGGAATGCAAAGACCCTTTTTCTGGCAGTGGAGTACATCCCTTGATTGGCCCCTCATTCCTTGGAGGAATGCCTTTGTCCATTGTCCCCCAAACACTGGGTTTGCCCCCCAGGTTAGTCCTTGTCCATTTCTTCCATGGCTATATCTGAGCCATGGGCATTGGAAGATAGGATCTTCTTGGGAGCTGCATCATTTCCACAGCCAACTTCTTTCTTATGTAGGTGCAGAGAGCCACTGGTTCTCTTGTGGGTCAAATAAACAGAAGTTTTTGGAGACTTCTGTCCAAATGTAGTAAGCTTCCAAGCTATTTATTTCTAGTCAATTCCAAGTATGAGTTATCACAACCTAAAACTGTGTCCACAAACACTCTTTAAGTCTGAAGATTCTTACCTTTTATTTATAACTCTTTTAATTTATGTGTGTGTGTGTGTAGTTGATTTCAGAGAGCAAGGAAAATGGGGAGAGAGATAGAAACATCAGTGATGATAAGAGATAATCATTAACCAGGTGCCTCTGCACACCCTCTACTAGGGATCAAGCCAGCAACTGGAATCGAACCTGAGGCCCTTCAGTCTGCAGGCTGGCACTCTGTCCATTGAGCCAGACTGTCTAGGGCCTATTTATAACTCTTAATGCTTTGCCTATTTTTTCTTTCTCAAATTGATGTTGGCAATTCTTGAGACCATTTGAAACAAACAAACAAAAAAGCTGGGCGGATGGCAACACTCATCATCTGATCTTTCTGGCAGGACTTGTTTCCATTGACCAACAATGGATACCACATTCTTATCTCCTGTCAAGGCTGATGGGTTTGCAGGCACTTTTTATTACTGCTTCAATCTGTGTAAAAAATGTTCAGGCAGAAACAATCTTTTAGTAAAGTTGTGTTCCTTACCATCTCTGCTGTTCATACCTTTGTAGTTCATATCTTTATAGTAGTACTTGGCTAAAAGCCACAAGAAACAACCAATATTTACCAAATTGTTATATTTCCTACCTTTCCCCCCTAGCTATACCTTCAATTGCATGATTCAGCAAGTAACAGTTGGATTAAATATTTTGCTACAGCATAACAAGGGTCACTAACTTTCCAACCAATAATATCTGTTCAATACCTGACCTTCTCCACTAAGCCAATGACACTATTGGATTTTATTACTTATGTTGCCTAACTCCCATGTGTCAAATTTCATATTGATAAGGATAAGGTTCAATATATGACTATGAAATATGAAAATGCAAAATAATAGTGGCTTAAACATAGAACAACATGCTATATCCAAAGATGTGACTAGTCAGATATAGATTATGATGAGAGTTCCTAATAATAAAAACCTAAACCTGAGAGTTTAGGACTTAGATAAATCACCCAGGAGTGACTTTGATAACAGCTTCTTTTCCTGTATAGTTTGTACACCTTTTCTCAAGTTGGAACAGGATTTGAAATGATGTTTTTCATAAGGAGAGCTCCAAAGATTTTATGGTTATGTTGACTAATTCCTGACTCAGAAAATAGCAGAGGTTGGCAATGGAGGGTACAGGTGAATGGGAGTTGGGGAGGAGGATATGAAGGGGGAAAGAGAGAGGTGACTGGGGCCCATTAATCCAGAATCTAACTACAAATTGTGAGAGGTAAAGAAGAAGAAAGATGCTTGCTAAAACCTAAGAATTGTCTGGAGTCCTATTGACACTGATAATTATAATAATCAACATTTTGGACACTATGCACTAAATAGCAAGGTACTAAATTCTTTGTACACTTAGTTAACTTTCAAAATCTATGAGGTAGATACTATTATGTTACCACTTTAAAAATAGTGCTTAAAGAGGTTAAATAATTTACCCAAGTTCATAACAAATAGCAGAACCAAGACTTGAACTCAAATCTCTCAGAGACCAAAGCTAATCTCTTAAAATCACTATGGTGTATTACTCATGATAGATTTGAGGTTTTGTTTTTCCTCAAAGGAATGACTCTTAGGTTAACTAGTCAATTTTCACCTGCATAATCAGTCCAGTTTAATCAGGAGAAAGTCACTCTACCTACAGATTATTAATTAATATTTTAAACTACATATTTTGGCCTTAACAAGTGCAGTAGGATTGGGGTAAGAAGAGGTTAGCATTTAGAAAAAAAAGTACATAAACTAAATGTGATTTGAAAACCTTTCATATCTTACTCTTAGAAATCCCTTTCATTCCTTTATTCTTTCCTTCATTCATCAAACACAGAGTATCTGCCCTGACTGGTTTGGCTCAGTATATAGAGCATCGGCCTGGGGACTGAAGGGTCCTGGGTTCGATTCCAGTTAAGGGCATGTACCTTGGTTGCGGGCATACCCCAGTAAGGGGTGTGCAATAGGCAGCTGATCAGTGTTTCTCTTTCACTGATGTTTCTAACAATGCCTTTCCCTTCCTCTCTGTAAAGTGATGCAAAGCAAGGGTCTGAACCCAAGAATACTATACCCAGCAAGGCTATCATTCAAAATTGAAGGTAGAATCAGGAGCTTCACAGACAAAAAGGGGCTAAGAGAGCTTATCACTACCAAGCCAACAATGCAAGAAATGCTAAAGGGACTGCTGTAAAAAGGAGAAACAGAAAGGCAAGAAGAAACACAATCACTAAGGAAAAATATGACAACAAACATGAACTTATCAATAATAACATTAAACGTAAGTGGGTTAAATGCACCAATCAAAAGACATAGGGTAGCTGAATGGGTAAGAAAACATGACCCATATATTTGCTATCTACAAGAGACCCACCTCAGAGCAAAGGATTCACACAGACTGAGAGTGAAGGGATGGAAAAATAATTTTCATGCAAATAGAAATGAGAAAATGGCTGGGGTGGCAATACTTATATCAGATAAAATAGACCTCAAAGTAAAGGTCTTAACAAAAGATAAGGAAGGCCACTACATAATACTAAAAGGAGCAATTCAACAAGAAGATATAACTCTGGTCAACATATATGCACCCAATACAGGAGAACCAAATACATAAAAAAAAAAAACTCCTGGAAGATATCAAGGGAGAGATCGACAACAATACAATCATAGTAGGGGACTTTAATGCACCACTGATATCATTGGATAAATCCTCTAGACCAGTGGTTCTCAAACTTCCTAATGCCGCAACACTTTAATACAGTTCTTCATGTTGTGGTGATCCCCAACCATAAAATTATTTTTGTCGCTACTTCATAACTGTAATTTGCTACTGTTATGAATCTTAATGTAAATATCTGTGTTTTCTGATGGCCTTAGGAGACCCTGCTAGATGTTTGCGACCCACAGGTTGAGAACCACTGCTCTAGACAAAAAAATCAGCAAAGAAACAGCAATTCTAAATAACTCACTAGATCAGATGGACCTAATTGACATTTTCAGACCATTTCACCCCAAAGCCTTGGAATATATGTTCTTCTCAACTGCACATGGGACACATTCAAAAATAGATCAAATATTAGGTCACAAACAAAGTATCCCCAAATTCAAAAAGATTGAAATCATATTAAGCATTTTCTCAGACCAAAATGACATAATATTAGAAACAAACTACAATAAAAACATTCCAAAAAATTCAAACACTTGGAGGTTGAATAGAATGTTATTAAACAATGACTGGGTTATCAATGAGATCAAAGAAGAAATTAAAAATATCCTGGAGACTGATGACAATAAAAACACAACAACACAAATGCTATGGGACAAAATGAAAGCAGTACTAAGAGGGAAGTTTATAGCTCTACAGGCCTACCTCAAAAAAAAAATGATAATGAATCACCTAACTCAACAACTCAAAGAATTAGAAAGTGAGCAACAAGAAAAGCCCACAGTGAGCAGAAGGAAGGAAATAATAAAGATCAGAGTGGAAATGAATGACATAGGTACTAAAAAAAAACAATACAAAAGATCAACAAAACCAAGAGCTGGTTCTTTGAAAAAATAAACAAAGATTGATGAACTTCTAGCCAGGCTCACCAAGAAGTAAAGACAGAAGATCCAAATAAACAAAATCAGAAATGAGAGAGGCGAAATAAAATCCCGCAGAAAAAGGATTGTTAAAAAAATATTATGAACAACTCTATTCTAACAAATTACACAACCTAGAGGAGATGGACACATTCCTAGAAAAACACAACCTTCCAGGAAGATTCTAAAAATTTCAATATGCTGATAACTATGGAAGAAATTGAAGCAGGCATTAAAAAGCTTCCAGCAAAAAATAAAAAAAGCAAAAAAAAAAAGCCCAGGCCAGACGGCTTCACAGGGGAATTTTACCAAACATTCATGGAAGAACTAAAACCTATCCTCCTGAGGCTATTTCAAAAAATTCAAGAGAAAGGAACATTTCCAAACTCCTATGAAACCAGAATCACACTAATACCAAAACAAGATAAAGATAACACAATTAAAGCGAATTACAGGCCAATATCCCTCATGGACATAGATGCCAAAATCCTCAACAAAATTCTAGCAAATCAGATCCAGCAGTACATCAGAAAGATCATACACCATGAACAAGTAGGATTTATCCAAGGGTTCAAGGATGGTACAATATCCACAAATCAATAAACGTGATACATCACATAAATTGAGAGAAAAAAATCACATGGTCATATCAATTCATGCATAAAAAGCATTTGACAAAATCCAACACCCTTTCTTTTTTTTCTTTTTTAAATATATTTTATTGATTTTTCACAGAGGAAGGGAGAGGGATAAAGAGTTAGAAACATCGATGAAAGAGAGACATCGATCAGCTGCCTCCTGCACGCCCCCTACTGGGGATGTGCCTGAAACCAACGTACATGCCCTTGACTGGAATTGAACCTGGGACCCTTCATTCCACAGACCAATGCTCTATCCACTGAGCAACACCGGTTTCGGCCAACACCCTTTCTTGATAAAAACTCTCAGCAAGGTGGGAATAGAAGTATCATACCTCAACATAATAAAAGCCATATACAGTGGTACCTCGAGATAAGAGTGCCCTAACATACAAGATTTTTGAGATAAGAGCCGTTGAGTGAGCGATTTTTTGCTTTGAAATACGAGCAACATTTGAGATACGAGTAATTGCGCGGATCAGCCGGCTGCACACGACCCAGGAGTTTACCACGACTGAAGCATCTCATACTTCCCCATGCCTCAGTCAGTGTGCTTGTTTACCTCATTGTCAAAACATGTTTTGTGCATTTACATACTTTATCACATTTCTTTTTATAACCATGGGTCCGAAGAAAGCAAGTGGAAAGGTCAGTGCTCAGAAGAGGATGAAAGCATGAAATCATAGAAAAATATGAGCAAGGTGTGCGAGTGGCTGACTTGGCGAGGCAATACGGGCGTAGTACTTCAAAGATATGCACTGTGCTTAAACAGAAGGAGTCGATAAAGGGTATAACGCCAGCTAAGGGCGTTACAATACTTTCTAAGCTCCGTAGCTCTCTCCATGAAAAGATGGAGAATCTACTGATGGTGTGGGTGACGGAGAAGCAGCTTAAAGGAGATACATTAACACAGGGCATCATATGTGAGAAGGCACGAGCGATTTATGGTGATTTGCTGGAGCAGACCCCGCGCACTTCCACGGACGAAGCATTGAAAGACTCATTTAAAGCCAGTAGAGGCTGGTTTGATAACTTCAGGAAAAGGTCTGGCATTCACTCCATCGTCAGGCATGGTGAGGCAGCAAGTTCGGATGTGAAGGCAGCTGAGGATTACCTCAAAACGTTTTCCGAACTGATAGAAGCCATAGGATATATCCCCCAGCAAGTCTTCAACTGTGACGAGACAGGGCTTTTCTGGAAGAAGATGCCGAATAGGACTTATATAACGGCAGAGGAGAAGCGATGCCAGGCCACAAACCCATGAAGGATAGGCTAACTCTCACACTGTGCACCAATGCCAGTGGCGACTGCAAGATCAAGCCTCTGCTCTGCTCGCATACCATTCGGAAAACCCCAGAGTCTTTAAGTCACATAAGATTTTAAAAGGTAAACTGAGTTATGTGGAGGGCAAACCCGAAGGCATGGGTCACCAGGCAGTTCTTTGTGGAGTGGGTAAACCTGGTTTTCGGCTCTTCTGTTAAGAAATATGTACAGGAAAACAACCTAACCAAGCAAGCCCTCTTCGTCCTCGATAATGCTCCTGCTCACCCACTGAACCTCAAAGATGAACTCCTCGAAGAGTTCAAGTTTATAAAGGTTGTCTACCTACCTCCCAACACCACTCCTATCCTGCAGCCCATAGATCAGGAGGTGATTTCTAATTTTAAAAAGGTGTACATCAAGCACCTGTTCCAGCGCTGCTTTGAGGTGACGGAGAACACAACTCTCACCCTTCCAGAGTTCTGGAAGAACCACTTTAACATCATGATATGCCTCAGAATTATTGATCAGGCCTGGCTGGGTGTTACAACGAGGACTTTGACCTCTGCATGGAAGAAGCTGTGGCCTGAGGCCGTAGCCAAAAGGACCTTCGAAAGATTCGAACCCGAGGTGCCAGTGGAGGAGGGGATAGTGTCTCTGGGAAAATCCATGGGCCTGGAGGTGGTTGAGAGAGACGTGAATGAGCTCGTGGAGGAGCACTCTCTGGAACTCACCATGGAGGAATTACAAGAGTTGCAGTCTCAGCAACATGCGGAGGTTCTCCAAGAAATTGGTTTGGAGGAGGAGCCAGAGGTGGAGGAGATCTCTACAAGTGAGATAAAGGAGATCTTAGGAATGTGGGAGAGGGTGTCACACTTCGTGGAAAAGAAACAACCCGAAAAAGTTGCTACTGGTCGTGCATCGGAGCTGTTCAATGAAACTTGCCTCACCCATTTCAGAAACATTCTGAAAGGGAGGAAGAGGCAAACCCCGTTGGACACGTTGTTTTTTAAATCTGCCAAAAATGCAAAGACCAGTAGCAATTAAGTTCAGTGAAGACTAGTTCAGTTACATTTAGTTTAGGGATAAAGTGTAGCATTAAGAGTATAACAAGTAGGTAAATACACTTTATAAAATCAGTTTATTCCTTTACATTCTCTTTTATTATGTTTTTATACAATATTTATCATTTATAAATGTATTTTTTTAATTCAAAAACACGTAACAAGAAAAACTAGGGAGGGAAAATCCAAGATGGCGGCTTAGGTAAACATCTACACTGCTGCCTCGCACAACAATTTCAAAACTACAACTAAAATACAGAACGGACATAATCCAGAACCAGACGAAAGCTGGCTGAGTGGAAATTCTACAACTAGAAGGAAAAAGAGGGGCTCACAGAAACCCAGAGGAGCTGCAAAAAGCTGAGGTACAGAGACACATGTGTGGAGAGAGCTGGTGCCGGAGAACCTGGCTGGCTTTCTCTGGCGGGAGGGAAACGGAGACTCTCAAAAGCACTGAACCCCTTATCCTACGAGAGTAAACCCCAGGTCCAGCCAAAACTCATACAGGGGGAGTTTGGACTGTTACAAGGGAGAAGTACATGGAAATTTAGGGGAGTCGCAAAAGATCAGAAGTCTGGTGACGCCCACAGCACTGCGTGCAGAGGACCAGCTTCTGATTGTTCCACTGACTTTCACGAGTGGGTGGGAGACAGACCCTCCCAACTGCACCACTTCTAACTTCAATAAAGCCCAGTTTCGGGCGAAACCCAGGGGACCCAGACTCATATGGTCCCGAAGCACAGGAGAGCTGGAAAGGCAGCAGTCTAGAGGCACTGCAAAAGCGTGCGCACGCAAGGCACTGCTCCAGCGATTACCCAGTCACGTGAGACTCGGGGGCCGTGGATGGCGGGGCCAACTGGAAGGCAAGGCAGTCCCTTAAGCCCTGAGACTCCACCCATCCCAAACTCAATAGAGAGGCTTCTGCAGTGTTGCAAGTCTGGTATCATAAGGCTGAATCCAACACAGAAGTTCTGCTGGCATAGTAAAAATGCCGAGGCAAGGGAAGGGATCACGAACAAAAGAAATGGAGGAAAACAAACGACTGGATATAGATGTCAAAACCACGCTTATAAGGTTTTTCAAGAATCTCCTAGAAAACATGGATAAATTTAGCGAGACCCAAGAGGAGATGAAAAAGAACCAACTAGAGATGCAAAAGAACCAACTAAAATTTAAACATACGCTGACTGAATTAAAAAATATTGTACAGATACCTAAGAGCAGACCAGAGGAAGGCAAGAATCAAGTCAAAAATTTGAAATATAAAGAATCAGAAAACACTCAACTGGAAAAGCAAGAAGAATAAAGAATCCAAAAATGTGAAGATAATGTAAGGAGCCTCTGGGACAGCTTCAAGCGTACCAACATCAGAATTATGGGGGTGCCAGAAGTGAGAAAGCAAGATACTGAAAACCTACTTAAAGAAATAATGACTGAAAACTTCCCACATCTGGTAAAAGAAATAGACTTACAAGTCCAGGAAGCACACAGAACCCCATATAAAAGGAATCCAAAGAAGACTACAGTGAGACACATCATAATTAAAATACCAAGAGCAAAAGACAAAGAGTGAATATTTAAAGCAGCAAGACAAAAACAGTTCATTACCTACAAGGGAGCACCTATACGACTGTCAGCTGATTTCTCAACAGAAACGATGCAGGCCAGATGGGAGTGGCAAGAAATATTCAACGTGATGAACAGCAAGAACCTACAACCAAGAATACTCTATCCAGCAAAGCTATCATTCAGAATTGAAGGGCAGATAAAGAGCTTCACAGAGAAGAAAAAGCTAAAGGAGTTCATCAAAACCAAACCAGTATTATATGAAATGCTGAAAGGTACTCTTTTAGAAGAGGAAGAAGAAAAAGGTAAAAAAATAAAAAATTATGAACAACAAATATGTATGTATCAACAAGTGAATCTGAAAATTAATGGAACTGAAGATTTGATCAACAGAATAAACTGGTGAATATAATAGAATCGGGAGCACAGAAAGGGAGAGGACTGATAATTCTCAGGACGAAAGGGGGGAGGGGTGTACAGGGAGAGACTGGACAAAAATCATACACCTATGGATGAAGTCAACGGGAGGAAGGTAAGGGTAGAATGAAGGGTGGTAGCCAGTGGAGGGGAACTATGGAGGGGAAAAAAGAGGGAAAAAATGTAATAATCTGAATAATGAAGATTTAAACAAAAAAACTGGGGTGGCATTTTGGGGCCTGGAACGGATTAACGGCATTTCAATTGACTTCAATGGGGGAATTTGCTTTGAGATACGAGCAACTTGATATATGAGCAAGGTTATGGGAGGAATTAAACCCGTATCTCAAGGTGCCACTGTATGACAAACCCACAGCCAAGATCATACTTAATGGGCAAAATCTAAAACCATTTCCTCTAAATACAGGAATAAGACAGAGATGCCCACTCTCACCACTCCTATTCAATATAGTGCTAGAAGTTCTATCCATTGCAATTAAACAAGAAGAAGAAATAAAAGGCATCCAAATTGGAAAAGAAGAAGTAAAACTGTGTTTATTTGTAGATGATATATACTTTAAATGGAAAACTCTGAAGACTCCATCAAAGTATTATTAGACTTGATAAATGAATTCAGCAATGTAGCAGGATACCAAATTAATGCCAAGAAATCTATGGAATTTCTATACACCAATAATAAACTTACAGAAAGAGAGCCTAAAACAGCAATCCCATTTACCATTGCATAAAAAAATTAAGAAACGTAGGAATAAACTTAACTTAGAAGGCAAAACACCTATATGTGGAAAACTACACAGCACTGAAAAAAGGGATAGAGGAAGACATAAACAGATGGAAGAATATACCATATTCATGGATTGGTAGAATCAACATCATCAAAATGTCCATCCCACCCAAAGCAATCTATAAATTCAATGCAATCCCCACTAAAATACCAATGGCATACTTCACAGACCTAGAAAGAACTTTCCAAAAATTCATCTGGAATTTAAAAAGACCGTGAATAGCCACAGCAAGCCTGAGAAAGAAGAATAAAGTAGGTGGGATCTCAATATCAGATTTCAAGCTGTATTACAAAGCCACTGTCTCAAAACAGCCTGGGACTGGGACAAGAACAAACATAAAGATCAATGAAATAGAATAAAGAACCCAGAAATCAACCCAAACCACTATGCCCAATTAATATTTGACAAAGGAGGCATGAACATACAATGGAGTCAAGACAGTCTCTTCAACAAATAGTGTTGGGAAACTTGGACAGATACATGCAAAAAAAATTAAACTAGACCACCAGCTTACACCATCCACAAAAATAAACTAAAAATGGATAAAGGATTTAAACATATGATGGGAAACCATAAAAATACTGGAGGAATCCACAGGCAGCAAAATCTCTGACATATGCGGAATGAACTTCTTCACTGATACTGCTCCTTGGGCAATGAAAACTAAAGAAAAAATAAAGGAATGGGACTACATTAAAATAAAAAGCTTTTGCAAAGCAAAGGAAACCATCAATAAAAATACACGAAGCTCACTGCATGGGAGAACATATTTGCCAATGATATCACTGATAAGAGTTTAATCTCCACCATTTACAGAGAACACCTACAACTTCACAAAAAGAAGATAAACAACCCAAACAAAAAATGGGCAACTGATCTAAATAGGCACTTCTCAAAAGAAGACAGAAGGAAGACCGAGAGAAATATGGAAACTTGCTCAAAGTCACTAATCATCAGAGAGATGCAAATCAAAACAACAATGTGGTACCATCTCACATCTGTCAGAATTGGCTATCATCAAAAATCAACAAACGACAAGTGTTGGTGAGAATGTGGAGAAAAAGGATCTCGTTTGCACTGCTGAAGGGAATGCAGACTGGTGCAGCCACTGTGAAGAAGAGTATGGAGTTTCCTCAAAAAAACTAAAAATGTAGCTGCCATTTGGTCCAGTAATCCCACTTCTAGGAATATATCCCAAGAAATTAGAAACACCTATCAGAAAGGATATATGCACCCCTATGATCATAGCAGCAGAATTCCACATAGCTAAGATTTGCAAACAGCCTAAGTGCCCATTAGCAGATGAATGGATTAAAAAAACTGTGGTATATCTACACAATGGAATACTATGCTACAGTAAAAAAGAAGGAGCTCCTACCATTTGCAACAACATGAATGGAGCTGGAAAGCATTATGCTTAGTGAAATAGCCAGGCAGAGAAGGATAAATATCACATGGTCTCACTCATTTGTGGTATATAATGAATGACATAGACTGATGAACAAGAACAGATCCAGAGACTGAGAACCATCAATCAGAACATCAAACTTCAGTGAAAGTGGGGGTCGGTGGGAGTAAGGGAGAGATCAAGAAAGGGACTTGCATACATGCATATGAGCCTAATCAATGGACATATTCCACTGGGGGGTGGGGCATGAGTAGAGGGTGGGGAGCAATGGTAGATTAAGGACACATGTAAAAAATAAAAAAGAAAATAAATTATAAGGAAAAAATAAAATATTAAATCTAATACATACTAGCAGTAACCATAACCTTAAGAGAAATTGTTTCATGGGAGAAAGATTTTTAAATGAAACTCTCTGTAGCCTGGAAATTATTTTAGAAGAAAATAAAGAGAAGTTTCCTTTAAATGTCATAAGGTTTGTAATTGAAAGTCAATATGTTTGGCCACTTGAGCTAAAGTAAGTAATTTGTGTTTTTGCCTCCCTGACAAAGTTTAGATAAAGTTACAAAAAGAAATTGACAGCTAGTTTGAAATTGAATTGCTTTGGCCTAAAGCAAAGAATATCCTTGCATGATATTATTCTACAATGTCAGTATAATTCCTGATATATCACAACAGCATATTGTACAAACAAAATTACAAACTAATTCTTTGAATGTCTGGCAATAATTTAAAAAAGGACATGAAAAAATTTAACCCTTTCAGAAGGAATTGGGGCACTGGGAGGGCATTTGAGCATTCTATACTGGCCCCTCTTACCTTTTTTGTCAAGAGGGACCCTCTTCTCACAATTCAATGGCCCTCAGTTGTTGCCTGAGCTTTCTATTCATGCTGAGGTTGAAGCCTCGAGGTGGCTGGTATAATGGATCTCTCTCTCGCCCAATGGTGTAAACTGGGCCCTCCCTGGAAAAGGAACCTGAGTTCCCCAAGATACGTGCCAGCAGGTGAGGGGATCCCAAGGCAGGTGCTGGGCATGGAGGCCACGGGGGTATGGGCTACCAAGGAGACAGAACTGAACCTCACAACACCCTGCTTAGCCCCAGAGGATGACTGGTTAGCCAGAGACGGGTAAGATTCCTCAGGGAAGGAACAACCTAATACAGGCACAGTCACAGAGGGGCCATCAGGAGAGAACTTGGGGTTCAACAGAGGTGGGGCACAGACCTCACCCCTGCAACCTTGCAGGGGCCTGAACCCTCACTCCTTCTGAGGGAGGTCTTCTGCCCCCATGGCTGCTTTGCTTCCCATGCCCAGCACAGATCGGGACCCAGGTAACAGACAGAGACTTGGCCGACAGCAGCTGCCCCATATCTAAATTCAGCCTAGCACCAGAAATGCTTAGGGCCTACTTAAGAATGCAAATAATCCTTTCCACTAATATTTACAGGATAATCTAAGATTATCTTTTAGATAGTAAAAGAGTAATCATGTTTTTAGATTAATTTAAATTGGTTAATTGAAATAAGTGAATATTCAAGAAATTAATTGTAGTGGACAAAAGCTCTTTCTAAAGTATTAACTAAAATTTCTATTGGTAGTTCATCTCATGGTAAAATTGCTTAATATGCAATGAACATAAAGCAGTCATATTTTTGTGCAAGAAATTAAAATTTAAAGTTATCAAGATTGCATTAAAATTTACAAAAGTCTCCATTAATCAAAAAAAAGGGGGGGGAGGGTAGTAGGATAATATCATGTAAGGAAAAATATCTTGTAAGTAAATTGCATCTAGAAAACTTTTACTTTAGAAAATTAATTTTCATTTGTAATGCTAATAGCAAGACATCCATGAAAAACACACATGATGTCCAAAAAAGCCAAAGGAAAATCATTTGAGTAAAAATAAAAAGGATCCCAAGTCAATTTTATAGGTTAGATTCCTTTATTAACTTTTGGTTGACAATATGTTTATATACTTTGAGAAAACAACTCCAAGACCAGGTGGACTCCTGCAACAGAGAGGAATTGACAGGTCTGCTCCAACCATGAAGACAAGAGGAGAAACAGTCCAGAGATAGGAGATGCTGATAACTCCTTGCCATGCTACCAGTCAGCAGCTGTGTGTCGCTACAGGATGCCTAGGACCAAACCAGCGACGGTCGGACCTACATTTGCCACCTTTTGTCCACCATCCAGATACCATTGCTGATGTGCACACATAAGGAACTGTTTGACATTGAAACTGAGACTCAAAACTATTTGACATTGAAATTGGGACTCAAACGTTTTGTTGTTGTTGTTGTTCTTACAGGTTTATTTCTAGCCTGCAGAGTCAAGATGTTTATAAAGAAAAGAATCAGGGGAAAAAAAACACAGACACAGAGGCAAAGAAGCAGTGAACAGAGTGTCATACTACAGCAGGAAGGCAAAGGGAGGGGCTGTAAGAGATCGACATAAGGACTTGTATGCATGTATATAAGCATAAACAATGGATACAAGACACTGGGGGGAGGGTGCAGGGGGAGTGAATCAGGTGAGCGTATGCACTGGGAGTAAAAGGGGTGAAAAAAAAGGAAACATATGTACTACTATTTGTAATACTTTAAACAATAAATAAATAAATAAATAATCAATCTCTCATGCTGTCCTTGAACTATTTTAGTTAATTAAAAGAATGTGGAGGGGGGGAAAAAAACAACAACAAAAAAGGCCTAAGGAAACAGAGGCTGTGCTTTGATTATTGTCATAGTTCTAGGACTTAGCCTAGTGCCTTGCAAGTAGTGATTTTTTAATATGGTTTTGTTTGGATGGATGGATGGAAGGATGGATGGATGGTAGGTCAGACAAGTGGATGTCTGTGCTCTACCAGAGCTGCCACTGCTATACAGATATTTATTGAATCAATTTATGCTTTCTGACTTATGTTTAGATGTTTTCTGATAAGAGCTATTGAGTCTGGAGAAACCAAGATGGCAATATACGTAAACACCTGAAATTGCTGCCTCACACAACCATTTCAAAACAACAACTGAAAGATAAAACGGACATCATCTAGAACCACAGGAAGGCTGTCTGAGTGGAAATTCTACAACTAGAAGGAAAGAGAAAAGCACACTGAGATTCAGAGAAGCTGCGGAAGTAAAATGCAGAGGTACAGAGGCATCAGTACAGAAAGGGCTAGCAACTGAGGATGCCATTGTTTTTTTCAATCCTGAGGGAGACACGAGCTCTCGACTGCTCTGAACTTTAGTTCCTGGGACCCAGACTCACCTGGGGAGAAATGGCACTGTGTGGCATCAGGTGGAACTCGAGGGCGGTTTTCTTTCAAAGGTGCTTGCAGCAATTACCAAAGGACACTGAGACCCTGGGGACTCTTAAGGCAGTGCTAAGGATCAGCCATAGCTGTTTGCTTCTTCCTGTTAATTCCCTGAGACCCTGCTCCACCCAAGCTGTGTGCATAGTCTTTTGCATATGAATGACCTGGCCCTTTGCAATCTAAAATTACCTAACAAACTGCAGCTGGGTCAGAGAGCCCCAGAACATCCAAAAGAAGGCTCAAGGCCCCACAGCAGCATGCATTGCTTCACAGCTGGGCACCTCCAAACCCCAAACCTAGAAGAGAAATCTGTAGATCTCTCTGTAGCTCCTGCTGGGTGGCTTTAGTCAGAGGCTAACTTAGCACCTCTTTAGAGATCCAAGAGCCAGTGTACCCAGTGGGTCAGAGTGAGACCATCCAGATTACAACTTAGATCCATAAGGGGCACACTCAGGGGGCAGACTCAGTGAGCACCAAAGCCACACTGAAGCAAGTCTTGCCCCAAAAGGCTGTCTCCAGCACAGTAGTTCTCCCATTATAGACACAGCTGATTCTCACAGCCAATTGGCCTGGAGGTAAACTCCTCTTAGTGAAACCAATAACAATCAAAGCTTATCTATAACAAAACTGTGCACACAGCCCACAAAAGGGTGCACCAAGAGTGCTCACTATAGAAAATTGGAAAGGCTGAGCCACTGGGCCCTTTAGGACACCTAGCACACAAAGCCTCTCTATCAACACAGGGAAGAAGCCAAAATATGGAGACAAAGAAACAAGTCACAAACAAAAGAAATGGAGGAAAGCAAATGATTGGATATAGAGTTCAAAACCATGGTTATAAGGTTACTCAAGTATTTTCTAGAAACTGCTGATAAATTTAGTGGGATCCTCAAGGATATGAAAAAGCACCAACTAGAAATTAAGAATACACTGACTGAAATAAAGAATAAAATACACAGATCCAACAGCAAACTAGAGGATCCCAAGAATCAAGTCAAAGATTTGAAATACAAAGAAGCAAAAAACATCCAACCAGAAAAGAAAAAGGAAAAAAGAATCCAAAAATATGAGGATAGTGTAAGCAGCCTCTGGACAACTTCAAGCGTACCAACATCCGAATTATGGGAGTGCCAGAAGAAGAGTGAGAGCAAGATACTGAAAACCTATTTGAAAAAATAATGACTTTAAGCGTACCAACATCAGAATTGTGGGGATGCCAGAGGAAGAGAGAGAGCAAGATACTGAAAATCTATTTAAAGAAATAATGACTGAAAACTTCCCACATCTGGTAAAAGAAATAGACTTACAAGTCCAGGAAGCACACAGAACCCCATATAAAAGGAATCCAAAGAGGACCACACCAAGACACATCATAATTAAAATACCAAGAGCAAAAGACAAAGAGAGAATATTAAAAGCAGCAAGACAAAAACAGTTCATTACCTACAAGGGAGCACCCATCCAACTGTCAGCTGATTTCTCAACAGAAACAATGCAGGCCAGACGGGAGTGGCAAGAAATATTCAACGTGATGAATAGCAAGAACCTACAACCAAGAATACTCTATCCAGCAAAGCTATCATTCAGAATTGAAGGGCAGATAAAGAGCTTCACAGATAAGAAAAAGCTAAAGGAGTTCATCAACTCCAAACCAGTATTATATGAAATGCTGAAAGGTACTCTTTTAGAAGAGGAAGAAGTAAAAGGTAAAAGCCAAAAAATTATGAACAACAAATACATATCTATCAACAAGTGAATCTAAAAATTAAGTGAATTAAAAATTGGATGAACAGAATAAACTGGTGAATATAATAGAATCAGGAGCACAGAAAGGGAGTGGACTGATAATTCTCAGGGGGAAAGGGGTGAGGGGTGTACAGGGAGAGACTGGTCAAAAATCATACACCTATGGATGAGATCAATGGGAGGGAGGTAAGGGCAGAGGGAAGGGTGGGAGCTGGGTGGAGGGGCGCTATGGAGGGAAAAAAGAGAAACAAATGTAATAATCTGAACAATAAAGATTTAATTTAAAAAAATGCCAAGAGCAAAAGACAGAGAGAATCTTGAAGTCAGTAAGAAAAAAACAGTTAGTTACCTACAAGGAAGCATCCATATGATTGTCAGCTGATTTCTCAACAGAAACTAACCTAGCCAGAAGGGAGTGGCAAGATATATTCAAAGTGATGAACAGCAAGAACCTACAACCAAGATTACTCTACCCAGCAAAGCTATCATTCAGAAATGAAGGGCAGATAAAGAGATTCACAGATAAGAAAAAGCTAAAGAAGTTCATCACCGCCAAACCCATATTATATGAAATGCTGAAAGATATTCTTTAAGAAGAGGAAGAAGAAGAGAAAGGTAAAGATAAAAATTAGGAACAAATACATATCTATCAACAAGTGAACCTAAAAATCAAGTGAATTAAAATCTGATGAACAGAATAAACTGTTAAATATAACAGAATCAGGGGCATAGAAAGGGAGTGGACTGACAATTCTCTGAGGGAAAAGGGAACGGGGGTACATGTAGAGATTGGACAAAAATTGTATACCTTATGGATGAGGACAGTGTGGGGGGGTGAATAAGGGCTGAGGGTGAGGGAAGTGAGCAATTGGGAGGAAAGGAACAATTGTAATAATCTGAACAACAAAGATTTATTTAAAAAAAAAAGAGCTATTGAATCCAACTTGTATTTGCATATGGACAATGACCCCAGGTTGTTTAAAGTGCACTCAGTAAGTACTGATTAAATGAATAAGATTTTTGACTCTCAAACTATGATCTCATTGGAAACTTAAGACATGGACACATGTAGAAATAAGTAGCAATACAGGACAGCAATGTATTAAATGACTATACATATTAAATGAGTATACAAGCAGTATGGATGGTTAGTAGAGTGAGTCAATAAATTTTTTTCTAAACTAAGATGCCTCTGAGAATGAAAGGAAACTTTATTAATAAGTAAATTTTAATGGCTGGAGAAAGAATGAAAGGAGATTCTGTACATGCTGTAAGTTTGTTGAGATAAGTTTTCTACCTCATGAAAAGAAATCAGACGTCTTTATAGAGCTTCTAATTAGATATATTTGACTTCGAGCACAATGCCCTTTTAATGATCTGGTGAGAGTAGCCTAGAAATATTTTTTAATGATAGAAGTGTTGCCAACAAGATTAGGTTTATATCTTACCTACTAAAGTGTAGTCCAGGGACCAGCACCATCAGCATCACTTGGGAATGTGCTAGAAATTCAGACAGCCCTAGCCGGTTTGGCTCAGTGGATAAAGCATCAGCCTGAAGACTAAAGGGTCCCAAGTTCAATTCCAGTCAAGGGCACATGTCCAGTTGCTGGTTTGGGCCCCAGTAGAGGGCATGTAGGTGGCAGCCGATCAATAATTCTCTCTCATCATTGATGTTTCTACCTCTCTCCCTCTCCCTTACTCTCTGAAATCAATTAAAAAGAAAAAGAAATGCAGACTGTTGGACCCACAGCAAACCCCCAGAGTCAGAATGTGTATTAATGCAGTCCTTGGATGGATTGGAGGCATGTTAACATTTAAAAAGCATTGATCTACACTATTATTAATTCTTCCAAATTATAAGCATATTTAAATATGGTTTTTGTACTATGCTTTATAAAATACATGCCAAGTATGCTTCTTTTTACTACTAAGTCATTTCAGTGTCTCTAACTTCAATGATGCTTATGAGGAATGTTTACAAAAAGAACAGTAAAGATGGGGATGAAACACCCTATATTCTACAATAAACTCTCCATTCGGGGATGAGGATGGAAAACAAACTCAGAGTCACATGAGAGCTGCTCCATTCTGGTATAGACAAGCTTTAAATCTACCCAGCCAATTTCAGTTTTAAAATTTCTCTCAGTGGGAGGGAGAAAATTGATAGGAGAAACCTATACTTGGATGTGCAATTTAATCCAGGAAATTTTCACTTTCATTCAGTGTAAATACTTAACAAAAAGCTTTATCTTTTACAGGTTGAAGGAATATTAATTAACATGCTATGGAGGACCTTACTTGCCTTTCCTGTGACTGTTTGCTGGCTCCAGGCCAGCATGTATTTGGTAATACTGGGCAAGGCCACAGCTGCGCACAGGCTGTGTGGCATCTCTATTTTTGCAGCCATTAAATAGCTTCTCCAGTCTCCAGCATGTGTTACTGCACATGTGATCCAATAAATCCCCTGTAGAATGAAACAACAATAATGTGTTGGGCAATTAGAATGAAAACATCAGGTCTTCCCAGCAGCCTCTTGCCCTTGTTAATATTCACAAGATATCCTCCATAGAGAACTCCTGGGAACTCCGCTAAATCTCCTTACCATCCCTGAGGCCAAGAACCCAAGGATAGAGATCTGTTTCCTGCTTTCCCAAGATGAAAGCTGTAAAAGGGCAATGAGGGGATTGCAAATGCCTCCAAATAAAGGTGTGTGTGTGTTTTTAATGATTCTTTAAAGTTCTAAGTCATCTGATCACAGGCTCTTTTGCCTTCTGGCAGGACAACTTTAAAAATTTACATTTCGCCGAAACCAGTTTGGCTCAGTGAATAGCGCATGGGACTGCAGACCAAAAGGTCCCAGGTTCGATTCTGGTCAAGGGCATGTATCCTGGTTGCGGGCACATCCCCAGTAGGGAGCGTGCAGGAGGCGGCTGATTGATGTCTCCCTCTCATCCATGTTTCTAACTCTCTATCCCTCTCCCTCCCTCTCTGTAAAAAATCAATAAAATATATTTTTAAAAATTTACATTTCTTCTCTGACTGGTTTGGCTCAGTGGATGTAGTGGCAGCCTGCAGACTCAAGGGTACTGGGTTCGATTCTGGTTGGGGGCATGTACCTTGGTTAGGGGCACATCTCCAGAAGGGGGTATACAGGAGGCAGCTGATTGATGTTTCTCTCTCATTGATATTTCTGACTCTTCATCGCCCGTCCTCTCTGTAAAAAAACAAACAAACAAAAATTACATTTCTGAACTTGTGGGTTAACAGCCTTCCATTATAACTTCCAGTAAGAAGAATTAGAACAAGAAAATTTAAGTATACAATGTGGGCTGAAATTAAGATAATGATGATTTAAGCACCTCATAGTTCTCTTCCAATCATTAAAACAATTATGGCTGTGATTCTGAAAGACACACAGAGAAGATATTTCATAAGGAAAATCATGGAATCATAGTCCTCAATGAGATCTTTAGATCTCCCCTCTTCCTTTTGGAGGCATTGTCTATAAAATGATGATTATACCTGCTCTCTCTCATATTGCAGCAAGAACTAAATCGGATGAAGTGGGAGAGACTGTATTTGAAACTCTGAAAAATAAAATTTTATATATATATATATATAAAATGATAATGAAGACCATTATATATATATATATATATATATATATATATATATATATATATATATATATCTGTCTTCATTATCATTTTAAACCAAGAAAGCAGGCTCAAAAGGTGTCTTGTCCACACCTGACTATGAGTTCCCTTAGATGTGAATGACTACCTGCGAGCTCAAGTGGATTGGGTCATTGTCACAAATGCACCTTGTCCTTCCTCTTGGTCTGCCAGTGGTCAAGGCATGTGTGACTATTCTCAATCATACAAAATACCTGCATTTGGGTCTCTCACCAGAGATTGCAACCATGAATAATCCTTTAGCAAACACTGATTTTTGAGAAACAATATTTGTAAGAATTCCCTGAAGATTAAGTATACTATCCATTTTTTTGAATACCTTAAAATTTACCTTTGAATCAAACTTGATCATCAGAGAACTGTGTATTTAGATCACAAGTATTTGCCTCCTTGACTGAACTGTATGTACACAGAGGGATGCTATCAGATCTAACCCTAAAGAAATGCATCATTATTTTTAACACGGGGATTTTATTATTAGCCCAATGTGCCATATTAAAGATTTCTTTTTATGAAGACCCATGGGAGAAACTCCCCTGGGCTGTAGCTTCAGGAGAACCTGGATTTTAATAACTTTTTGTCTTCTGAACAACAACACTAACTTCATAACCTGGAGTGCTTTCCTCTTTGCTCTGGCTGCTAGGAAACTTTGTTTGGCAAATGGAATATATTATTCTGTAATAATTTGACTCTTGTTTTAATTTTCTTATCTATCTTGCCCTTTTGAGAAATTCTTTTACCTCTTTGTACTCTCATATTTTTTAAACCAACTTGTTTTTATAAAGCTACTGTAATTGAATTGAATTCAACTAGCAGCATTGGTCAGTACTTGTAGATGCTAGGTCTTGGGGATGATGCTCAGATATGATTTTGAGAGGCAACATAAGTCATGAATGTAAGCCAGAGGAAGCAGAGATAAGACACTTGATCTTTGACATTCAGTTTTTGGATACATCAATATGCAAAACAGAAAAAATATGCAAAATATTAAAATCTTTAAAATCAGTTGAACTGATTTGGACAAAGTGTTTAAAGTCTACTCTTGGGGAAAAAAAGGGGAGCAGAATAGATGGACGTGTCCTAAGCCTTGTCCCAGAGCAGACAGAAAGAACAGGTGAGAGTAACACTGGGATTGTTTGTTGGTGAATTAAGGGACAGCTATACTGCAGGAGAAGATGGGGGACTGCTGGAAGGGGCTCTCCTAACTGGACAGCCCCCACTGCTGCTGAGTTTTCTCTCAGAGCCACCTGCTCGGACACAGAGACTGTACCAACTTGAAGGGGAAAGTGGACGCTATCAGAAGCCTGAAAATCTACAACTATGGCACCCACAGAACACCAGAAAACTGGTCCCCAACTGGCACAAACACTCGGATTCAGAGGAATTCTATAATCCACACGAAAAGGTGAGATTTTGCCTGGGATAAGGAGAGAGAAAATTATATAACCAGACACCTGGAGAAGAGAGACCATAGGGAGACAAAGGAACAGCCAGCATATGAAAGAAAAGCAGGCATCAACAGAAAAGAAAGTAAATGAAATGGAGGCAAGCAACCTGCCAGAGAAAGAATTCAGAGAGATGGTCATAAAGTGATTGAAAAGATTGGAAGACAAATTTGACAATATGAGTAAGAACCAAGAGGAAATTAAGAAGAACCAAGAAGAAATGAAAAATGACATCATAGCTGTAAAGAACTCAGTAGAAATCATAAAAAGTAGACTAAAAGAAACAGAGGACCACATCAGTGAGTTAGAAGACAAGGTAGGAAAAAATGCCCAAGTAAAGCAGCTTCTAGAAAAACAAATTAAAAAGCAGGTGGAGAGCCTAAAGGAACTTTGAAACAACACGAAACAAAAAAACATCTGCATAATAGGAAATCCAGAAGAATAGGAAACTGAGCAAGGAATAGAAAACCTGTTTGAAGAAATAATGACAGAAAAATTCCCTGTTATAGGGAATAAAAATCCCACAAAAATCCAAGAAGCTCACAGAGTTCCAAGCAAAATGAACTCCAAAAGAGTGACACCAAGGCACATTATAATTAAATTGGCAAACACCAACAACACAGTAAGAATCTTAAAAGCATCCAGAAAGAGATAGAAAGTTACCTACAAAGGAATCTCCATCAGACTAGTGACTAATTTCTCAACAGAAATTCATCAGGCCAGAGGAAATGGAATTCAAATATACAAAGTTATGTAAAGAAAGGGTCTGAATCCAAGAATACTATACCCAGCAAGGCTATCAATCAAAATTGAAGGTGAAGTCAGGAGCTTCACAGACAAAAAGGACTAAGAGAATTTATTACCACTAAAAGAGCAATGCAAGAAATGCTTAAGGGTGCACTGTAAAAAAAAGGAAATTGGATGCGAAGAAGGAACACAGGAGTAAAGAATAAAAATGGCAACAAATAACTACTTATCAATAATGACTTTGAATGTGAATGGATTAAATGCCCCCAACAAAGGACACAGGGTAATGGATTGGTAAGTAAACAATACCCATATATCTTCTGTCTACAAGAAATCCACCTCAGAAAAAATGACACACACAGACTGAGGGTGAAAGCATGGAAAATGGTTTTTCAGGCATGGAAAATGGTTTTTCAGGCAATTGGAAATGAAATGGGTAGCAATACTTATATCTGAAAAATTAAATCTCAAAGGGAAGGATCTAACAAGAGATAAGAAAGGTCACTTCATAATACTAAAGGAAGAAATCCAACAAAAGGAAAAAAGTCTGGTAAACATATACACGCCCAATACAGGAGCACCCAAATGCATAAAAAACTCTTGGAGGATATCAAGGGAGAGATTGACAGCAATACAATCATAGTAGGAGACTATAATATCCCACTATCACCATTGGACAAATCCTCTAAACAAAAAAATCAGCAAAGAAACATCAATCCTAAATGACTCACACTAGATCAGATGGAAGTAATTGACATCTTCAGAATATTTCACCCCAAAGCCACAGAATATACAATCTTCTTAAGTGCACATGGGTAATTTTCAAAGTAGACTATATGTTGGGTCACAGACAAAGTCTCTTCAAATTCGAGAATATAGAAATCATATAAAGCATCTTATCAGATCACAGCAGCATAAGACTGGAAATCAACTACAGTAAAAACAATCCAAAGAAATCAAACACATGGAGACTAAACAGAATGCTATTAAACAATGACTGGATAACCAGAGAGATCAAGGGACACATTAAGAACATTATAGCAACAAATGGCAATGAAAACACAACAATCCAAAATATATGGAACACAGTGAAAGCAGTTTCAAGAGGGTAGTTGATAGCTCTACAAGCCTACTGAAAAAAAAATAAGACACAATGGTGATAAATTACTTAAACCTGAACTCAAAGAGCTAGAAAGAGAGCAACAGGTAAAGCGCAGTGTAAGCAGAAGGAAGGAAATAGTAAAGATCAGAGTGGACATAAACGACATAGAGACCAAAGAAACAATACAAAAGATCAACATAACCAAGAGCTGGTTATTTGAAAGGATAAACAAAATTGATGAACCTCTAGCTAGGCTCACTAAGAAGCAAAGAGAGAGGATCCAAATAAGCAAAATCAGAAATGAAAGAGGTGAAATAACGAAAGACTCCACTGAAATACAAAGGATTGTTAAAAAATACTATTCCTACAAACTGGACAACCTGGAGGAAATGGACATTTTCCTAGAAAAATGTAACCTTCCAAAACTCAATCAGGAAAAATGTAAACATCTCAATTGGCCAATAACTATGCAAGAAATTGAAGCAGTCATCAAAAAGCTTCCAGCAAAATAAATCCCAGGGCCAGATGCTTCACAGGAAAGTTTTATCAAACAATCAGACTATTCCAAAACCTATCCTCCTCAGACTATTCCAAAAAATTCACAAAGCAACACCTCCAAGCTCATTCTATGAAGCCAGGATCACCTTAATACCAAAACCAGATAAAGACAACCCAATGAAAGAGAATTACAGGCCATTATCCCTCATGAATATAGATGCCAAAATCCTCAACAAAATTCTAGCAAATCGGATCCAGCAGTACATCAGAAAGATCATACACCATGACCAAGTAGGAATTATCCAAGGGATTCAAGGATGGTACAATACACTCAAATCAATAAATGTGATACATCACATAAATAAATTGAGGGATAAAAATCACAGTCATATTAATAGATGGAGAAGAGCATTTGACAAAATCCAACACCTTTTCTTGATAAAAACGCTCAATAAGGTGGGAATAGAAGGATCACACCTCAACATCATAAAAGACATATATGATAAACCGACAGCTAACATCATACTCAATAGGCAAAAACTAAAACCATTTCCTCTAAGAACAGGAACAAGAAAGGGATGCTCACTCTCACCATTCCTGTTCAACATAGGACTGGAAATATTAGCCATTGCAATTAAACAACGAGAAGAAATAAAAGGCATTTAAATTGGAAAAGAAGAAGTAAAGCTGTCTTTATTTGCAGATGACATGATATTGTACTTAAAAAAACAACAGACTCTATCAAAAAAATTAATAAACTTAATAAATGAATTTGGCAATGTAGCAGGATAAAAAATTATCACCAAAACATTTATGGCATTTTCATACACTAATAATGAACTTACAGAAAGAGAGACTAAAACAGCAATCCCATTTACCATTGCACCAAAAAAAATTAAGGTAACTAGGAATAAACTTAACCAAGGAGGTAAAAGACCTATATGCAGAAAACAACAGGATACTGAAAAACGAGATAGAGGAAGTCATAAATAGATGGAAGAGATGGAGAATCCAAGATGGCGGCATAAGTAAACACCTACACTGCTGCCTCGCACAACAATTTCAAAACTACAACTAAAAGACAGAACAGACATCATCCAGAACCACAGGAAAGCTGGCTGAGTGTAGGTTCTACAGCTAGAAGGAAAGACAGGGCCTCACAGAAACCCAGAGGAGCTGCAAAAAGCTGAGGTACGGAGACACGCATGCTGAGAGAGCGGGTGCCAGAGTACCTGGCTGGCTTTCTCTGGCAGGAGAGAAATGGAGACTCCCAACGGCATTGAACCCCTTATCTTACGACACTAAACCCCAGATCCAGCCAAAACTCATACGGGGTGAGTTTGGACTGTGAAAAGGGAGAGGTGCATGGAAATTTAGGGGAGTCGCAAAAGATCAGAGGTCTGATCGCGCACGGCACTGCGCAGAGGACAGATTGCTGATTGTGCCGCTGGCTTTTGAGACTGGACGGGAGACAGACCCTTCCAACTGTGCCACTTCTGACTCCACTAAGCCCTGTTTCCGGCAAAACACTGGAGACCTAGACTCGTGTGGTTCTGGTGCGCAGGAGAGCTGGAAAGGCAGCAGTCTAGAGGCACTGCAGGCGCGCGCGCACAAAGACCACTCCAGCGATTACCCAGTCACGTGAGACTCAGGGGCCGTGGAGGGCAGGGCCGACTGGAAGGCAAGGTGGTCCCTTAAGCCCTGAGACTCCACCCATCTCAAGCTCAACAGAGGCTTCTTCGGTTTTGCAAGTCTGGTATCATACAGCTGAATTCAACACAGAAGTTTCCCCAGCATAGTGAAAATGCCGAGACAAGGGAAGGGATCACAAACAAAAGAAATGGAGAGAAAAAAATGACTGGATATAGAGTTCAAAACCACGCTTATAAGGTTTTTCAAGAATATGCTAGAAAAGTTTGATGAACTTAGCGAGAGCCAAGAAGAGATGAAAAAGAACCAACTAGAGATGCAAACGAGCCAACTAGAAATGGAAAAGGTCCTACTAGAGATGACAAAGGACCAACAGAAATTAAACATACACTGACTGAAATAAAAAATATTATACAGAGTCCTAACAGCAGACTAGACAAAGGCAAGGATCAAGTCAAAAATTTGAAATATAAAGAAGCAGAAAACACTCAACTGGAAAAGCAAGAAGAGAAAAGAATCCAAACATGTGAAGATAATGTAAGGAGCCTCTGGGACAGCTTCAAGCGTACCAACATCAGAATTGTGGGGGTGCCACAAGAAGAGAGAGAGCAAGATACTGAAAACCTATTTAAAGAAATAATGACTGAAAACTTCCCACATCTGGTAAAAGAAATAGACTTACAAGTCCAGGAAGCACACAGAACCCCATATAAAAAGAATCCAAAGAGGACCACACCGAGACACATCATAATTAAAATACCAAGAGCAAAAGACAAAGAGAGAATATTAAAAGCAGCAAGAGAAAAACAGTTCATTACCTACAAGGGAGCACCCATACGACTCTCAGCTGATTTCTCAACAGAAACAATGCATGCCAGATGGGAGTGGCAAGAAATATTCAATGTGATGAATAGCAAGAACCTACAACCAAGAATAATCTATCCAGCAAAGCTATCATTCAGAATTGAAGGGCAGATAAAGAGCTTCACAGATAAGAAAAAGCTAAAGGAGTTCATCAAAACCAAACCAGTATTATATGAAATGCTGAAAGGTACTCTTTTAGAAGAGGAAGAAGAAAAAAGGTAAAAGCCAAAAAATTATGAATAACAAATACATATCTATCAACAAGTGAATCTAAAAATTAAATGAATTAAAAACTGGATGAACAGAATAAACTGGTGATTATAATAGAATCAGGAGCACAGAAAGGGAGTGGACTGATAATTCTCTGGGGGAAAGGGGTGAGGGGTGTACAGGGAGAGATTGGACAAAAATCATACACCTATGGATGAGATCAATGGGAGGTAGCTAAGGGCAGAGGAAAGGGTGGCAGCTGGGTGGAGGGGTGCTATGGAGGGGAAAAAAGAGAAACAAATGTAATAATCTGAATAATAAATATTTAATTAAAAAAAACAGATGGAAGAGCATATCATGCTCATGGATTGGGAAAATCAACATCATTAAAATGTCCATAATGCTCAAAGCAATGCATATTCAATGCACTGCCCCATTAAAATACCATATGGTATATTTCACAGACCTAGAAAGAACTCTCCAATTTCATCTGTAACAAAAAAAGACCTCAAATAGCCACAGCGATCCTAAGAAAGAAGAATAAAGTAGGTGGGATCTCAATCCCAGCCTTCAGGCTATAATATAAAGTCACTGTTCTCAAAATAGCCTGGTACTGGCACAAAAACAGACATATAGATCAATTGAATAGAATAGAGAATCCAGATATCGACCCAAACCACTATGCTCAATTAATATTTGACATGAACATACATAAGAGTCAAGACAATCTCTTCAATAAATGGTGTTTGGAAATTGAACAGATACATGCAAAAATAAAACTAGACCACCACCTTACACTATACAGAAAAATAAACTCAAAATGGATACAGGACTTAAACATAAGATGGGAAACCATAAAAATACTAGAGGAATCTAGGAGAAACCAAGGGGGCAGCTTAGGTAAACACCTAAACTGCTGCCTCGCACAACAATTTCAAAACTGCAACTAAAAGACAGAATGGAAATCATCCAGAACCATAGGAAAGTTGGCTGAGTGAAAATTCTACAACTAGAAGGAAAGGGCGGGGAGTTCACAGAGACTCAGAGGAGCTGCAAAAAGCTGAGGTATGGAGACGTGTGCATAGAGAGAGCGGGTGGTGGTGTGCCTCAATGGCTTCATCTGGTGGGAGGAAGACAGAGACTGGTGACAGTACTGAACCTTTTATCCTGCTGCATTGAATCCCAGCTCTGGCTGAGACTTATACGGGGGAAGGCTAGACTGTGAAAAGGGAAGAGTGCATGGAAATTTAGGGGATCCACATAAGGGCAGAGGTCTGGGGTGCACAAACCAATGTGTGCAGAGAGAATGGACTATTGATTGTGCCACTAGCTCTCTCTCGTGGGTGGGAGACAAAGCCTCCCAACTGTGCCAATTCTAACTGCATTGAACCCCAGTTTTGGGCGAGACCCTGCGGACCCAGACTCATATGGGTCACAACGTTCAAGGGAGCCGGAAAGGCAGAGGTCTGGAGGCACCTATGCGTGGGCACGGAAAGGGTCATAGCGATTACCGAGAGACACTTGAGAGCCAGGGGTCACATAGGGCAGGGCTGACTGGAAGCCAAGGCTATATCTGCTCAGCCCTGAGACTTCATCGTACCCAAGCTGAACAGAGAGGCTTTTGCAGTTTTGCAAATCTTGCATCATAAGGCTGATTCCAGCACAGAAGTTCTCCCAGCATAGTGAAAATGCGGAGACAAAGAGACAGTCCACAAATTTGAGAAATGGAAGAAAACAAACAACTGGATATAGAGTTCAAAACCGCAGTTATAAGGTTTTTCAAGAATATCTTAAAGTTCACTAAAGTCTCCATATTATCTTTTTCTAACTTGTAAACTTTTGCCCATGCTTGCCACTCTTTTTTTATTTTTGTAAATCTTTATTATTCAGATTACTACATTTGTTTCTCTTTTTTCCCCTCCATAGTTCCCCTCCACCCAGCTCCCACCCTTCCCTCTACCCTTACCTCCCTCCCGTTGACCTCATCCATAGGTGTATGATTTTTGTCCAGTCTCTCCCTGTACACCCGTCCCCCTTTTCCCCCTGAGAATTATCAGTCCACTCCCTTTCTGTGCTCCCGATTCTATTATATTCACCAGTTTATTCTGTTGATCAAATCTTAAATTCCCTTAATTTTCAGATTCACTTGTAGATAGATATGTATTTGTTGTTCATAATTTTTTTTCTTTTAACTTTTTCTTCTTCCTCTTTTAAAAGAGTACCTTTCAGCACTTCATATAATACTGGTTTGGTTTTGATGAACTCCTTTAGCTTTTTCTTATCTGTGAAGCTCTTTATCTGCCCTTCAATTCTGAATGATAGCTTTGCTGCATAGAGTATTCTTGGTTGTAGGTTTTTGCTATTCATCATGTTGAAAATTTCTTGCCACTCCCATCTGGCCTGCATCGTATCTGTTGAGAAATCAGCTGACAGTCGTATGGGTGCTCCCTTGTAGGTAATGAACTGTTTTTCTCTTGCTGCTTTTAATATTCTCTCTTTGTCTTTTGCTCTTGGTATTTTAATTATGATGTGTCTCGGTGTAGTCCTCTTTGGATTCCTTTTATATGGGGTTTTGTGTGCTTCCTGGACTTGTAAGTCTATTTCTTTTACCAGATGCGGGAAGTTTTCAGTCATTATTTCTTTAAATATGTTTTCAGTATCTTGCACCCCCACAATTCTGATGTTGGTACGCTTGAAGCTGTCCCAGAGGCTCCTTACATTATCTTCACATTTTTCTATTCTTTTCTCTTCTTGCTTTTCCAGTTGAGTGTTTTCTGCTTCTTTATATTTCAAATTTTTGACTTGATTCTTGCCTTCCTCTAGTCTGCTGTTAGGTCTCTGTACAATATTTTTTAATTCAGTCAGTGTATCTTTAATTTTTCGTTGGTTCTTTTGCATCTCTAGTTGGTTCTTTTTCATCTCCTCTTGGGTATCACTAATTTATCCATCTTTTCTAGCATATTCTTGGAAAACCTTAGAAGCGTGGTTTTTGAATTCTATATCCAGTCATTCGTTTTCCTCCATTTCTTTTGTTTGTGATCCCTTCCCTTGACTCGGCATTTTCACTATGCCAGCAGAACTTCTGTGTTGGATTCAGCCTTATGATACCAGACAAGCAAAACTGCAGAAGCCTCTCTATTGAGTTTGGGATGGGTGGAGTCTCAGGCCTTAATGGACTGCCTTGCCTTTCAGTCGGCCCCACCCTCCACGGCCCCCAAGTCTCATATGACTGGGTAATCGCTGGAGCAATCCCTTGCGTACGCACACTCTTGCAGTGCCTCTATACTGCTGCCTTTCCGGCTCCCCTGTGCTCCGGGACCATATGAGTCTGGGTCCCCAGGGTTTCACCCAAAACTGGGGTTTAGTAAAGTTACAAATGGTACAGTTGGAGGGTCTGTCTCCCACCCACACATGAAAGCCAGCGGCACAATCAGAAGGCGGTCCTCTGCGAGCAGTGCCGTGCATGTCACCAGACTTCTGATCTTTTGTGACTCCCCTAAATTTCCATGCACTTCTCCCTTTTCACAGTCTGAACTACCCCCGTATGAGTTTCGGCTGGATCTGGGGTTTAGAGTCATAGGTTAAGGGGTTCAATGTCATTGAGTGTCTCCATCTCTCTCCCACTAGAGAAAGCCACCAGGTTCTCCAGCACCTGCTCTCTCTGCATGCGCGCCTCTGTACCTCAGCTTTTTGCAGCTCCTCTGGGTTTCTGTGAGCCCCTCTCTTTCCTTCTAGTTGTAGAATTTCCACTCAGCCAGCTTTCCTGTGGTTCTGGATGATGTCTGTTCTGTCTTTTAGTTGTAGTTTTGAAATTGTTGTGCGAGTCAACAGTGTAGGTGTTTACCTATGCCACCATCTTGGATTGGTCCTCTTTTTTTTTTTTTTTTAGATATATTTTATTGATTTTTTACAGAGAGGGAGGGAGAGAGATAGAAAGTCAGAAACATAGATGAGAGAGAGCCATCGATCAGCCGCCTCCTGCATGCCCCACCGTGGAGATGTGCCCACAAGCAAGGTACATGCCCCCAATCGGAATCAAACCTGGGACCTTTCATCCACTGAGCCAAACCGGTCTTGGCTCACATACTTCATTAATGTGTTCAATAAACTGCTATCCTCTCTTTCTGCCTCTGGCTCGTATGCACACCCTCCTCCCTGAATCACCCCTGGTGAATCTCCAGAGGGCAGCACTTGCCCCATCGTTCAGCTGATCAGAAGCCTTCAGCTGACCATAGTGTCTTAAGGTTCTTACTGTCCTCATCCTCTCTGGAGTAGTTTTCTTCTAAATGTTTGTTCATACAGTCTTTCCTCTTTTGAAATAAACATTCTTCTCCCACCTCTTTCCCTTGAAATGCTCTGAGTTAGTTCTGTGGTTTCTGCTTTCCTCTAAAGTTTGTCTACTGTATTTTTTATTTGCATTATTCATTCATCCCAATTTATATTGCCTTGTGTTTTAAAGAAAATTTGAGAGATAGAGACAGAGATAGAGATAGAGATAGAGATAGAGATAGAGATAGATAGAGTGAGTCTTGACTATTTGATCTGATTTTTAATTATTAGGGGTAAGGATGAATTTTAAACATCTTCTATGTCCATCAGAGGCTGGGAATGGAAATCACCTATAAACAATATAAAATTAAAAGAAAGCACATTACTTTGATAAAAGAAATGAAAAGAACCTGAGTTTTGAAATTAAGAACTCCGAAATTCCTATCCAATCAACTGTGCAAATTCAGTCACTTTAAAATCTATACAGTAGTACCTCGAGATACGAGTTTAATTCCGTAACCTTGAGGCATGGGAAACTATGAGACGCTCGAGTCGAGGTAAACTGGTGGGTCGTGTGCAGCCAGCCGATCCTTGCAACTACTCCTATCTCAAATGTTGCTTGTATTTCAAAGCAAAAATCGCTCGCTCAACGGCTCGTATCTCAAAAATCTCGTATGTTAGGACACTCGTATCTTGAGGTACTGCTGTATGTAGAAAAGCCTAACCTCAAATGTTCAACCAGTAGCTATGATGCACACTGATAACCAGGGGGCAGATGCTCCAACTGGTAGGTTAGCTTGTTGCTGGGGTCCAGAAGATCAGGAGTGGGTGAAACAGGTTGGACACACCCTGCAGCACTCCCATGGTCCCTTCCTATCCCTGATCATGCACTGGTGGAAAGAACCTTACTGGTGCACAAATTGGTGCACCTGGCCACTAGTTCTTTAATAAAATGGAGTTACTTTTGTCTACTTGATAGCATATTGCAATTTTTAGTGAAGTATAGAACATATAGGCAAATACTTGGCATCAATGTGCACTGAAAAAGAAAAACTATTATGGTTATTAACTGAATAATCACTTTCTTTTTAAGCTCTGTGGGATCATAAATGATTGGTTTGAGCCACCATTGTATCCATAATTGATTGACATGAATAAATGTATAGAATATAAGCTTAGCTTCACATGAGTTTTTTACATATTTTTGTATTTGGAATCATACTGTTTTAGAGTTGAAATGGTCCTCATCTAAGCAAATGATTCCCAAACACAAGTTTGTAAGAAAAGGAGAAAAACCTTTTTTTAATGAATCTTTGTAAAAATAATACAATGTAAAGAATTATCTCATATTTTGCTATTGTAACTCTCCTACTTTTTGTGTTAAAATTCCTTTGTTTTATGAAATAATGGTGATAATATATAGTAGAGGCTATGTCACAGGTTTTGTTGTTGTTGTAATAACTTTCCTCAATAAACAGAAAGTTGGCAAACTAAAGTTAATTTCTGCAATTTTTTAAATTTCTTGTTAAAAAATTGTTGAAAGCCGAAACCGGTTTGGCTCAGTGGATAGAGCGTCGGCCTGCGGACTGAAAGGTCCCAGGTTCGATTCCGGTCAGGGGCATGTACCTTGGTTATGGGCACATCCCCAGTAGGGGGCCTGCAGGAGGCAGCTGATCGATGTCTCTCTCTCATCAATGTTTCTAGCTCTCTGTTCCTCTCCCTTCCTCTCTGTGAAAAATCAATAAAATATTTAAAAAAAATTGTTGACAGTATAGCAGATGTCCCCATTTTGCACATTTTTAAAAATATTATCCCATGTTACCTCAAATGCTTAGAAGCCTAAAGAACCCAAGGTCTTTGCTTCAGAATTGAAATTATCTGACAGAAGTTAAGTTACTTGTTCAGGTCATACTACATACCCACCATGAGAATTCAACTCTCTTAATTCTCAGAATAAATAATTCTAATTCTTTAAGTGAAAAATGATCTTTTCTACTATGGAAAGAGGAATCTATTCTGCATATAACTTTTGAAGAAAAGATATTGTATAAATTTTATTCATTTATATAAACACTAGAGGCCTGATGAACACAGATTGTGCAAGAGTAGGCCTTCCTTCCCCAGGATGCCAACACTGGCTTCCTCAGGCATCTTGGACCTGGTCTGGCCCATGGCCTGGGCCACCGACCAATTGCATTGCACCCACCTTTGCTGGCCTGGAGCCAGTGGTTGTCATAGCATCATCCGGGATGGTCATCTGGATGGTCGTTCCACTGTTTAGCCATTCAGTTGATTTGCATATTATGCTTTTATTATATAGGATTAAAATCCTCCCAAAGGATGACTTTATCTCTTACTAAAAAAAAAAAATTATTATAATCCATAAACCTTTAAAGGACTTTTAAAATAGGTTTTTCTAAAATTTTATATATTTCATTGATCTTTAAATAAATTTTGTTTTATTAAATATAACTTTGCTTACATAAAACTCTAGAAAATACAGAAATACAGTAAAGAATAAAAACTCTGTAATTCTAGAGGAAATTGTGTTGATATTTTATCGTAATTCTGCTGGACATTTTTCTATGTACATTTTTGAGTACTTTAATTATACTGCACATGTCTTTATATTTCTTGATTCTTCCTTTTACTTATTTTCATTAAAAAATAAGTAATACATTCACATAAATTAAAGTTCAGAACATGCAGATGTATAATGAAGAGTATCTTCTGTTCTCTGTCTCAGTCATCCAGTATGCCACCTTAATAAAAATGAGTATTTCCAGTTTTTATAAATTTTTATATTTTTATCCTTCCAGAGATACTTTATGTATTATGTTTAGGTCCTTTCACTTAATATTTAGACATATGCATTTCCCCATTTAAAAATAAAATCTTATTATTAAGGGCTACATAGTATTTTATTACATAGATGTACTATAATTTACTTCGACATTAAAATTGTTTAGTGCTTAATCTAAAATCACTCATTGATTTTTTTATTTCGAAAGTATAAGACTTTGATAATAATGTGCCTTGAATAGATTATCATTACATTTTACCTCTATTCCCAAAATGAGTATATTGTTTCTTCTGCTGAAACAAGCCAGTCAACCTGGGATTGAAACAATTTTTTATTCATGTGCACTGACTTCACTTGGATACAGTCATATCCTCTCATATTCAAGAAAAACCTCCCTGCTCAGGCTCCATAACAATTTAATGTAAGAATGCAGCAGTAGCCATAGCTGGTTTGGCCCAGTAGATAGAGCATTGGCCTGTGGACTGAAGATCTCAGGTTCGATTCCATTCAAGGGCACATGCCCAGATTGTGGGCTCATTCCCCAGTATGGGTCTTACAGGAGGCAGCTGATCAATGATTTTCATCATTGGTGTTTCTATCTCTCTATCTCCCTTCCTCTCTGAAATTAATAAGAATATATTTTAAAAAAATACAGCGGTAGAACAAGCTTTCCATTATAAGATGAATAAGGTCTGAGGAGCTAATGTAAAAATGGTAACTATAATTGGTAACACTGTATTATATAATTGAAATTTGATAAGAGAGCAGAATTTAAATGTTCTTACAAAAGAGAGAAAAATATGTGAAGTGATGGATATGTTAACTAAATGAGGGAAATCTTTTCACAATGTGTACGTGTATCAAATCATCACAATGTACACTTTCAATCTCTTAGTTTTATACATCAATTATACCTCAATAAAGCTGAATTTTTTTTAAGAGAGAGAGAAGGGTAGGGGCCAGGGGCAAGCTGGGAGAGGTCAATGGCAGGAAAGGGGACATATGTAATACTTTCAACAATAAAGATTAAAAAAAATTAGTACAAAAAGAGAGAGAATGCACTAGTTGAATTGATGGCATTTTGACCTCACCATCATCACTGAACCAACTATGCTGGGAGTTCATGGGTTCAGAGTACTCTAGGCTGAAACTCTTTTTAGAGCCCCCTCTCTAAAGCAGATAGTGGAGATGCACTGAGACATACATAGTCCTAGGCAGTTTCGCTCAGTAGATAGCGGTTCAGCCTGTGGACTGAAGGTCCTGGATTCAATTCCTGTTCAGGGCAATTACCTCAGTTGCAGGCTCCTCCCTTGGGTCAGGGCATGTGCAGGAGGGAACCAATAGATGTATTTCTCTCACATCAATATTTCTGTCTTTCCCTCTCGAGTGAGAATAAAAATATCCTCAAGTGAGAATAAAAACAAGACAAAACATACATAAGGTCAAAGAGAACAAAATAGCAATTAAAAAAATATAATGATCCAAGTAGTAAACATATACAAGGATAAATAAATGTGTACACTGCTTTCTGGGGATGTGCAGAGTTGATGGAAGCTTAGTGCTAAATGCTGATGGCATTAGTTCTTTGTGGATTGGTCAGAATAAAAGTTTCACTTAGAGGAATATTTGTGGAGTTAGCAATGAATACAAAAAGGAGAAGAAGCTTCAGCAAAGTAGGGGACAGGCCATCTATTTCCAGCATAGAGGAAGGAGGTGCATGTGAAATTGAGCTATTCAGAGTGAGGAATCTGAACCTACACTAAGAAAATTAGCATAAAGGGACCAAGAAAAAGTCTGGCAGGAAAGGAAAATAGTTGGTTGAAGATTTTGAAGAGAGAGAAATATGGGCTTAATATAGATTGAACTATCGAATATAAGCCCAACTTTCAGGAAAAACACACACAGATCTATCACTGAGGCTTCACCTCATGTATTTTTCTGTAATTATATTCCAAGCAACCCAACTCCCAGCCCCATCCTACCCCTAATAAAGAAAATCCATTGGCCTTTCTCCACTGTTTGATATGGAAATTTAACATGTCCTCAATTTAATGTAAACTGTTATACAACTGCTGGATTTAACCCCTTCTCCCCCTGCCTTCTGACTATATGTCCTAATATAAGTTGTAATACTAAGGTAAAACTCCTATAGAATGTTCAAAGTGATCTTAAAAAAAAGTGTAATTCAGAAGTAAGCACTCCTAAAGTCTGCTGCTCAGGTTTGAATGATCTCAATCCATAAAACTGGGTTTAGGTAACATTTGAGTGTTTGAGCACCTAGGTAGCTAGCAGAAGCAAACATAAATTCTGTTTGGAGAAAGATAGCATTATCCCAGACTTTAAACATTTCTATAATTTTGCAAATACAACATGTGGTACAGAAATAGCAGATAATAGAGATATACCCACAGAGGCTACAAATATTAGAGTTTGAGACACCAAGTTCAAAATAACTATATTATTAAGGTCAATGAGATTAAGAAAACCAAGCAAGTTTGAGGATTTCAACCAACAACAAAGAAACTAATAAATCAAATAGATAGTCTGGATTAAAGAACATAACAACAAAAAAAGGATAAGATCAGATCAGACACCATTCAAGAGAGAATTAGTAAACTGAAAGATAAGTCAGAATCAAGTACCTAGAATGAAGTGGAAAAACAAATGAAAAAATCAGAAAAGTTTGCAAGACATGTGGGAATACAGTGAAAAGTTCTGACATAGGTTCATTGGATCTCAAGAAGAGAAGAGACTGAGGTAGCAACAACATTAAGAGATTAGAGGCCTGGTGCACGAATTCGTGCACAGGTGGGGGCCCTCTGCCTGGCCAGTGATTGGGGCTGATTGAGGCTGGGCTGGATGGGAGAAGGTCCGCAGGAGTCTGGCCAGCTGGCTGGGGGAAAGAAATGTGGAACATTGGGGGGCTGACTGCCCCCGCCATCGGGCCTATCAAGGTGGGCTGGCTGGCTGTGGGGAGGGACCAGGGAATGTTGGCTGGCTACGGGAGATTGGCTGTGGGAGTGCATTGACCTTAACTGAACATATGCCCCCAGTTGTCAATATACATCATAGCAACTGGTCAACCAGTCATTCCGGTCATAAAAGTTGCTTAGGCAGAGGTCATAAAAGTTGCTTAGGCTTTTATATTCTAATATATAAAAAGCCAGAGGTCATCACAATCAAAACAACCAGACAGATGACCAAACAGCAGGCTGCATGGGGTGACCAGGCTTGCAGGGGGGCAACTTAGGGTAACCAGGCCGGCAGGAGTGCAATTGGGGACAACCAGGCCAGCGGAGTGAGAGATGGGCTGTTGAGGGCAACCAGGCCTGTAGGCGGAAAAGTTGGGAGTAGCCGGGGGGGGGGAGGGGCAGTTAGGAGTGATCAGGCTAGCAGGCAGAGGTGGTTAGGGTTGATCAGGCAGGCAGGCAGGTGAGCAGTTAGAAGCCAGCAGTCCCAGATTGAGAGAGGGATGCCCAAATGCCAGGATCAGGCCTAAACTGGCAGTTGGACATCCCCTGAGGGGTCCCAGATTGGAGAAGATGCAGGCTGGGCTGAGGGGAGCTCCCCTGTGCATGAATTTTGTGAACTGAGCCTCTAGTATATAGATAATGGATGAGCCTGCCTGGTGTGGCTAGGTGGTTGAGTGTCAATCTATGAACCAGGAGGTCATATTTTGATTCCTGGTCAGGGCACAAGTCCAGTTTGTGGACTCCATCCCCAGTATAAGATGTGTAGGAGGCAGTCAATCGATGACTCACTTTCATTATTTATGTTTCTCTCTTTCCCTCTCTCTTTCTGAAATCAAGAAAAAAAATCTAATTAAAAAAAGATAATGGGTGATAAATTTTGAAGAATAACTATTGATCAAGGAGAAACCAAGATGGTGGCATAGGTAAACACCTAAACTGCTGCCTCACACAACAATTTCAAAACTACAACTAAACGACAAAATGAACATCATCCAGAACCACAGGAAGGCCAGCTGACTGTAAATTCTACAACTAGAAGGAAAGAGAAAAGCACACTGAGACTCAGAGGAGCTGTAGGAGGCAGAGGCACTGAGACATATGAGTGAAGAGGACTGGCAATGGAGTGTGTGGCTGGCTTTCCCAATTGGGAAGGAGACAATAGCTCCTGACTGCACTGAACTCCATTTCCAGGTGAGACTCTGGGGACCCAGACTGATTTGGAGAGAAAGTGTACTGTATGACAGCAGACAGAACTCAAGGGCAACTTTCTCTCAGAGGTCCTTTCGGTGATTACTGCAGGACACTGAGACCCAGGGACCTCTTAGGGCAAGGCTGATGGGAAACCAATACTGTCTTCTCTGCCCTGAGACTCTGTTCCATCCAAGCTGAGCACAGAGGCTTTTGCAATTTGGCAAGTCTTGTCTCATAAGGTTGACTCCAGTACAGAAGTTCTCCCATCATAGACACAGCTGATCCTCAAAGCCAATTGGCCTGGAGGTCAATTCCTCCCAGTGATACCAACAACAATCAAGGCTTAACTACAACAAGACTATGCACACAGCCCACAGAAGGGTGCACCAAAATTTTCCACCTCAGGTAACTGGGGAGCCTGAGCCACTGGGCCCTATAGGACACCTAGCACACAAAGCCACTCTATCAACTCAGGGAAGCAGCCATAATGCAGAGAAAAGAAACAGATCACAAATGAAAAAAATAGAAGAAAACAAACAAACAACTGGATATAGAGTTCAAAACCATGGTTATAAGGATTTTCAAGAATTTCCTAGATAAGGTCAATAAATTTAGTGAGACCTCCTCCAGGATATGAAAAAGTACCAACTAGAAATTAAGTATACACTGACTGAAATAAAAAATATTATACAGAGATTTAACAGCAGACTAAAGGAACACAAGAATCAAGTCAAAGATTTGAAATACAAAGAAGCAAAAAACAACCAACCAGAAAAGAAAAAAGAAAAAAGAATAAAAAAAAATCAAGATAGTGTAAGGAGCCTCAGGGACAACTTCAAGCACACTAACATCAGAATTATGGGGGGGCAGAAGAAGAGAGAGAGCAAGATTCGGAAAACCTATTTGAAACAATAATGACTGAAAACTTCTCACACCTGGTGAAAGAAATAGACTTACAAGTCCTGGAAGCACACAGAACCCCAAACAAAAGTAATTCAAAGAGGACCACACCAAGACACATAATTAAAATGCCAAGAGCAAAAGACAAAGAGAGAATCTTGAAGTCAGTAAGAGAAAAACAGTTAGTTATCTACAAGGAAGCACCCCATATGATTGTCAGCTGATTTCTCAACAGAAACTATCCAGGCCAGAAGGGAGTGACAAGAAATATTCAAAGTGATGAACAGCAAGAACCTACAATCAAGATTACTCTACCCAGCAAAGCTATTCTTCAGAATTGAAGGGCAGATAAAGAGCTTCACAGATAAGAAAAAGCTAAAGGAGTTCATCACTACCAAACCAGTATTATCTGAAATGCTGAAAGGTAATCTTTAATAAGAGGAAGGAGAAGAAAAAGGTAATGATAACAATTATGAATAACAAATACATATCTATCAACAAGTGAATCTAAAAATCAAGTGAATTAAAAGTCTGATGAACAGAATAAACTGGTGAATATAATAGAATCAGGGGCATAGAAAGGGAATGGACTGACAATTCTCTGGGGGAAAGGTGTGTGGGGGGGTGTGGGAAGAAACTGGAAAAAAATGATGAGGACAGTGGAGTTGGGTAATGACAGAGGATGGGGTTGGATCCAGGTGAAGGGTAGCTATGGGGGAAAAAAGAGGAACAATTGTTATAATGTGAATGATGAAGATTTATTAAATTAAAAAAATAGTTATTGATCAAGATTTAAGATGTAAAAAAATTATTTTCATAGCTTACTATAGGACCAATAGATGAGTATGTTTTAGTACAACACAATAATAATAAAATTCTATGTTCTTCCAAATGAAAAGAGAGAGCGAGAGCAAGAGAGAGAGAGAGAGAGAGAGAGAGAGAGAGAGAGAGAGAGAGAGAAGGAGAGAGAGAGAGAGAGAGAGAGAGAGAGAGAAAGGAAGAGAAAGAGAGAGAGAGAATGGGTGAGAAAATTTTCCAAACTGGTCAAAGATATCAATACACAAATTAATGAGTCCTGTGAACTCAAACAGGATAAGTACACAGTTTAGAAACATCAATAGTAAAATAGCTGAAAACCAAGACAAAGAGAAAATATTAAAAATAGCTAGAGGATTGCCCGGCTGGTGTGGCACAGTGGTTGAATGAGCATTAACCTATGAACCAGGAGTTTACAATTCGATTCCTGGTCATGGCACATGCTGGAGTTGCCAACTTGATTCCCAGTGTCGGGTGTGCAGGAGGCAGCCAAATCAATGATTGTCTCTCATCATTGATGTTTCTATCTCTTTATTCCTATCCTTTCCTCTCTGAAATCAATAAAAAAAAATATATATATATATATTTTTTTTTTTAAATAGCAAGAAAACAGATTACCTTCAAAGAAACAAAAACATAGCAGCTAGCTCAATGGAAACAATGAAAATTAGAACACAAAATACATTAAAAATACTGAGAGAAAATAAGAAACAACCAATCCAGAAGCCAAGCAAATTTTCTTCAACAATTGTTCTAGAATAGTCAGAATTTGGACTGTCAGATTCCTATGTTTTGCCCCCTGACCTCCAAGACAGAAACAACCAGAAAAAGGCAAATATGCTTCCAAACCAATAACATGAAATGCCCTACTTCTAGTTAGCTGCTTTCTGGCCTCCCCATGCTAACAACCGCTAATCAGAGCATATCTGACTACTTACCTTTTTCTCGCTATAAGCTTTCATACTTTTACCACAGCCTTTGAGTCTCTCCCCAATACAAGTAATTGTGGATAATTCCCTTGCTATAGCAAACTTTAAACTGCTCTCATACATCTAAAAATAAAGCCCCCAAAACAATCTGAGAGGTGTGGTTGTCTTTTTGTTGTTGTTAATTTGGTCAAAATTAAACAAGTTCCTTTACACATCCTCTAGTAATGTATTTATTTATTTTTCAAGTAACAAAATCCTATACTTTTTTTTAAATTAAATTTATTGGGGTGTCATTGGTGGACATGATCATATAGGTTTCAGGTATGGGTTTCTATGTTATAAGACCTGTATATTGCACTGTATGCCTACTATCCAAAGTCAAATCTTCTGTCATCATATATTAGAGCCCCCTTGTCCCTCTATACTCTCCTCTGGCAACCAACACACTGCTGTTTTATTCACAAGTTTCAGTTTTATATCCCAAATATAAGTGAAATCATCTTCCATCTGGTTGGCTGTCTCTTTTTTGTTGTCTGACTTATTTCACTTAGCATTATATTCTCAAGATCCATCCATGTTGTTGCAAATGGCAGTATTTCATTTTTTCTTATGACTGAATATTATTCCATTGTGTATATGTACCACATCAGCTTTTTTGTGCATATACATTGTGTATATGTACCACCTCAATTGCAGGACACTTTGGTTGTTTCCATGTCTTTGCCACCATGAATAATGCTGCAATAAACATAGCGATGCATCTATCTTTACAAATACATGATTTCGTGGTTTTGAGGGTATATACTGAGGAGAGGGATTGCTGAGTCGTATGATAGATCTCTTCTTAATTTTTTGAGGAACTGCTTTCCATAGTGGCTATACCAAATCTACATTCCCAATAGCAGTGCATGAGGGTTACCTTTTTCCACACCCCTCCAACACTTTTTATTGCTTGTCTTGTTGATAATGGCCATTCTAACAGGGGTGAGGTGATATCTCACTGGAGTTTTTATTTGCATTTCCCTAATTGCTAGTGAAGTTGAATATCTTTTCATATATCTACTGTGCAAGAATGGGCCTTCCTTCCCCTGGCTGCTGAGACCATCTTTGCTCTGGCCGGAGCAGCCTTTTCTCCTTCCCATGATGCCCAGATGCCTGGAGCAGCTGGGGTGGTGACAAACGCCTGTGTTGTTGCCATGGTGATGACACAGATGTCCCACCTCTGCCCTTCAGTGCCTGTGTATACAAACTAACCCACCATGTTAGTTGGGTTAATTTGCATACTCACTCCTGATAGGCTGGTGGGCATTGCAAAAGGAAAGGTCAATTTGCATCTTTCTCTTTTATTAGTGTAGATTGGCTGTTTGTATGTTTTCTTGGGAAAGGTGTATTTTTAGGTCCTCTTCCCATTTTTTCATTAGGCTGTTTGTTCATTTGATGTTGAGTTTTATGAGTTCTTTATATATTTTGGGATTTAAGCCTTTTTTGCAGCTACTATTTTCAAGGATCATCTCCCATCTGGTTAGCTGCCTTCTTGTTTTGTTGTCAGTTTCTTTTGCTGTGCAAAGCTTTTTAGTTTGATATAGTCTCATTCATTTCTTTTTGCTTTATTTGCCTTGTCTTTGGGGTCAAGGTCATAAAATGTTCTCTATGACCAAGGTCCATAACTTTGGTACCTATATTTTTTTCTATGTAACTTATTATTTTTGGTCTTATATTTAATTCTTTAATCTATTTTGAATTAATTTTTGCACATGAGGACAAACTGTAATCCAGTTTCACTAGTTTGCATGTGGCTTTTCAGTTGTCTCAGCAGCATTTATTGAATAAATTATCTTTATTCTATTATGTTTCTGGCTCCATTGTAAAAAAATAATTTGTCCATACACATGTAGTTTTATAGCTGAGCTAGCTCTCTATTCTGTGCCATTGATCTTTGTTTCTGTTTCTCTGCCAATATCAAGCTGTTTTGATTATCATAGCTCTGTTGTATAATTTAAAGTCAGGTAGCATGATACCTCATTCTTTCTCAATATTGCTTTGGCTTTTCAAGGTCTTTTGTAGTTCCATACAAATCTGATGATTTCCCAGATTTCTTTAAAAAATGACATTGAGATTTTCATGGGAATTGCCTTAAATCTGGATATTGCTTTAGGTAATATGGCCATTTTAAGTATGTTGATTCACCCAATACGTGAACATGGGATATTTTCCCATTTTGTTCTATCTTTTTCAATTTCTTTTAATAATGCTTTGTAATTTTTAGTATATAGGTATTTCGTATTCTTTGTTAAATTTATTCCTATGTATTTTATTCTTTTGGCTGAAATTGCAAAAGGAATTATTTTCATTTCTTTTTCTGAAGTTTTGTTGTTAGTACATAGGAAGGCAATGGATTTATGCATGCTGATTTTGTATCTTGCAACTTGAATGTATTTGTTTGTAAGTTTTTTGGTGGAGTCTTTAGACTCTAAAGTTTAGAGTTTTCTATGTATACAATCATGTCATCACAAAAGTGACAGTTTTACTTCTTTCTCCCCTATTTGGATGCCTTTTTTTTCTTTTTCTTTCTTTCCTTTTTTTTTTTTTTTTTTGGCTTACTGCTCTGGCTAGGACTTCCAGAACTATGTGGTATAAGAATGGTGAGAGTAGACATCCTTCTTTTGTTCTTGATCTTAAAGAGTTTTTCACTATTGAGTATGATATTAGCTAAGGGTTTATCATAGACAGCCTTTATTATGTTGATTCACTTTCCATCTATTCCTATTTTATTGAATATTTTAATCAGAAATGGGTGTTGTATCTTATCAAGTGTCTTTCTGCATCTATGATAAGATTATATAATTTTTATCCTTTCTTTTATTAATGTGATATATTATATTGATTGATTAGCATATGTGAACCACCTTTGTGTCCCTGGAATGAACACCACTTGATTGTGTTGTATTATTTTTTTTTATGTGTTGTATTCGAATTGCTAGTATTTTGTTTAGGATTTTTAGGATATGTATTCATCAGAGATATTGGTCTATAGTTTTCTTTTTTTGTGTTATCTTTGCCAGGTTTTGGTATCAACATTATATTGGCCTTATAGAATATTTTAGGAAATATTGTCTCTTCTTCAATTTTGGGGAGATTTTGAGGATAGGTTTTAATTATTTGAACATTTGGTAGAATTCACTGGTGAAGTCATCTGGTCCTGGACTTTTAGTTTTGGGGAGGTTATTGATGGTTGTTTCAATTTTCTCACTGCTGATCCGTCTGGTCTAATCTTTTAGTAATTTAAAAGGAGCCATTGGTATACTAATTACCAGTCATTCTAATGTATCCAATAAATTAGGTCCCCTAGCTATGTAATGATAGAGTGATTCCTATTTTGTATATCCTTAATACTGAACACATATCAGTTACAATAGTTAGACTTATAAATGGCAATACATGATTTGTGAACCTCATATAGTAACAGCCAAGTTGATACATAATAATGTATCAATGTTGGTGCATTAATTGTGACAAATGTACAATACTGATGTAAGATATCAGAGCTGTAAGGGTATAGGAAATCTCTATATTACACTTGTAATTTTTTTGTACACCTAAATTCATTATAAAATAGTTTTCTAAAGAACAATAACTAAATAAGCCCCAAATACTGAACAGAATATTGCATACTCCCTAATTTCCATAAAATATTCAAAAGTCTGCCAAGTATTGGCTTGCATATGGAAATATTATCTTTAGCTGGGAAGTAGCAAACAGGTTTTTGTTTTTATTTTATTCTCTATGTCATTTAAAAAATATATTTTTATTGATTTCAGAGAGGAAGGAAGGAGAGAGAGACAGAAACATCCATGATGAGAGGGAATTATGGATTGTCTGGCTCTGGGGATCAAGCCCACAACCCAGGCATGTGCTTTTGATCGGAATCAAACCTAAGACCTTTCAGTTTGCAGGACATTGCTCTATCCACTGAGCAAAACCGGGTATGGATATGTCATTTTTATTTTTTATTTATTTTTAAAAATATATTTTATTGATTTTTTTACAGAAAGGAAGTGAGATGGATAGAGAGTGAGAAACATCGATGAGAGAGAAACATCGATTAGCTGCCTCCTGCACATCTCCTGGTGGGGATGTGCCTGCAACCAAGGTACATGCCCTTGACCGGAATCGAACCCGGGACCCCTCAATCCGCAGGCTTGGGCTCTATCCACTGAGCCAAACCAGTCAGGTGGACTATTTCATTTTTAATGTCTCATGTTTCTTTTTATTATTTTTTTTAATGCTAAGCTGTAAAGCAATTGCATGGAAGTCAAAGTGTTATTTTCTCTCATAATGGCTATTTAGATACTTTAAAATATATATTTTATAGATTTTTTACAGAGAGGAAGGGAGAGGGATAGAGAGTTAGAAACATCGATGAGAAGGATACATCAATCAGCTGCCTCTTGCATGCCCCCTACTGGGGATGTGCCCCCAACCAAGCTACATGCCCTTGACCGGAATTGAATCTGGGACCTTTCAGTTTGCAGTCTGATGCTCTGTCCACTGAGCCAAACCAGTTTTGGCTATTTAGATACTTAAAAAAAAAAAGTTCTTTATTTCTTTTTAAATATATGTTTTTATTGACTTTTTTTTTTTTTTTTTAGAGAGAGAGAAAAGGAGAGGGAGAGAGAGATAGAGACATTAATGAGAAATAAACATCAATCACATCAATTGGTTGCATCTTGCATGCCACCCATTGGAGATAGAGCTTGCAACCTGGACATGTATGCTGGCCGGGAATCAGTGACCACTTGGTGCATGGGAAAACCCTCAACCAACTGAGCTACACTGGCTGGGCTAGATGCTCTTTTTTACAAAGGTATCAAATTATTGAAAATAACTTTCCAATGATCCTGCCTTGCTATGCCCAAGCATGTCTAGGGTGTCCATGGAATGATGGACACTGTTTTGGGGGAAACAGTAGACAAGACTTACCTCCAGGTCATGTGAGCCCATGGCTTCTTGCAATTAATATTGATTTATAGTTAAGACTTTTTCCCTAGCAATTTAATGTCTAGCTTTCCCAATAGATTATTAGCTGCCTGGGAAAAGGGATGGTAGTATAGACATATATTGATTAGCTATATATTTGTCAAATAAAAGGTGGTTAAGAACTATTTCTTTAAATAATGACTGAATATAACTTAATGGTTCAAAACTCAGGCTACAGTTACCTAAACCTGAATATGAATTTTAGTTTCCTCACTTACTAGGGATGGAAACAATAGTACCTATTTCAAAAGCTATTTTATGGATGGATGTGCTTACTTAGGTTTTTGTAAATGTTAGCTCTAATTTTTATTAGGTGCTTATTGAGTTTAAGAGATTAATATTTGTAAAGTGCTTATAACAGTTCCTTGCACAGGGTAAGTGCTTGTGTGTGTGTGTGTGTTAATGTTGCTATTGAAAGTTTCTTAGGGATACTCTGGAAATGCTTGTACATTCTTTGGAAAGAAAGGCCTGAAATATATACTATAAATCCTTATTAGTTCAAAATATATTACTCTAGAATATGTGCTTATTCATAAAGGAATCTGGTCTGAACACCTTTATATTATTTATGGAGAAATAAGACACTTTTGAAGTACAAAAAGAGATCATTAAACCATTTAAGAAAGTGTTTTTAGAGCACCATGGTAATACCATCCTATCTAATAAAAGAGCAATATGCAAATTAACTGTATATCTGCCACACCCAAACCATGCCCACCAGCCACACCCACCAGCCAATCAAAGTTTCAATGGCTGCCAACATGGAGCTAGGCTTGGGTTACCCCTGGCGATGGAGGAAGCTAAGCTTTCCGCACACCCTGGCAGGCCGAGGCCTCTGCTTAAGGCAACAAAGTTTCAATGGCTACTGCCAAAGAGCAAGCAGAAGGCTTGGCTCCGCTGCAGACTACAAAGTTTCAATTGTATAAAATAAAGAAATCCCAGATACCAGGGGCCCCCACTTGGGTCGCTGGGTGGCATGGCTGGCCTGCAAACCACCACAGGTCCCTTGCCCAGGGCACCCCATGCCCCAAGGGAACCCTCACCGTGATCCAGGATACCAAACCAGCTTGCCCCCACCAGTGCAGCAGGCCTCTATCCTATCTAATAAAAGAGTAATATGCAAATTGACCACCACTCCAACACACAGGATGGCTGCTCCCATGTGGTCCAAGATGGCCACCCCCATGTGGTCAAAGATGGATGCCACAAGATGGCCAGCAGGGAGGGCAGTTGTGGGCTATCAGGCCAGCAGGGGAGGGCAGTTGGGGAAGAACCAGGCCTGCAGGGGAGGACAACTGGGAGTGAGCAAGCCTGAAGGGGAGGGCCGGTAGGGGTGACTAGGCTTTCAGAGGAGGGCAGTTGGAAGGGATCAAGTCAGCAGGGGAGGGCAGTTGGGGCGACCAGTCCTGCAGATAAGGGCAGTTGTGGGAAACCAGGCCTATAAGGAGGGCAGTTGGGGAGGGGGGACCAGGCCTGCAGGGGAGGGCAGTTTGGGGTAACCAGGCCTGCAGTGTATGGCAGTTGTGGGTGACCAAGGTGGCAGGGGAGAGCAGCTGTGGGTGACCAAGCTGGTAGGGGAGGGCAGCTAGGGGCAACCAGGCTGGCAAGGGAGGACAGTTAGGGAGGACCGAGCCAGCAGGAGAGGGCAGTTAGGGGTGACCAGGCTGGCAGGGGAGGGCAGATAGGAGTGATCAGGCCAGCAGGGGAGCAGTTAGATGTCAATCAGACTGGCAGGGGAGTGGTTAGGGGGTGATCAGTGTTGGCAGGCAGAAGCAGCAACCAGGTAGGCAGGCAGGCGAGCAGTTGGAAGCCAGGAGTCCTGGATTGTGAGAGGGATTTCTGACTTCCTATAAATCAAGCCCCAGGGGGACCAGGCCTAAATGAGCAGTCAGATATCCTTCTAGAGGTCTCAGATTGGAGAGGGTACAGGCTGGGCTCAGGGACATCCCTCATGCACAAATTTTGTGCACTGGGCCCCTCGTCTTACCAAATAAAAGAGTAATATGCAAACTGACCATCACTCCAACACACAAGATGGCTGCCCCCATGTGGTCAAAGATGGCTGCTTCCATGTGGACACAAGATGGCCACCACAAGATGGCTAGTAGGGGAGGGCAGTTAGGACAGACCAGGTCTGCAAGGGAGGGCAATTGTGGGCAATCAGGTTTGCAGGGGACAGCAGTTGGGAGGGACCAGACCTCCAAGGGAGGGCAGTTGGGCCTGATCAAGCTTGCAAGGAAGGGCAGTTAGAGGTGACCAGGCTGGCAGAAGAGGTAAGTGGGGGTTGACAGGGCCTGCAGGGAAGGGCAGTTGGGGAGGAGTAGGCCTGCAGGGGAGGTCAGTTAGAGGCAAACAGGCTGGCAGGGGAGCAGTTATGCATTAATCAGGCTGGCAGTGGAGTTGTTAGAGGGTGATCAGGCTGGCAGGCAGAAGCAGTTAGGAGCAATCAGGAAGGCAAGCAGGTGAGCAGTTGGGAGCTAGCAGTTCTGGATTGTGAGAGGGATGTCTGACTGCCCATTTAGTCCCAATCCTGGTAGAACTGGGCCTAAACGGGCAGTCGGACATCCTTTGAGGGGTCCCAGATTGAAGAGGGTGCAGACTGGGCTGAGGGACATCCCCTCCTTACACGTATTTCATGTACCAGACCTCTATTTCATTTATAATTAGCAATTCAACTTTGCAGGGTTTTGTTATCCATTTCACAAACACAGACTTTCAAAATTTTTTATCTCAACCAAAATGTAAGAAATAGATTTTACATTATGACTTAGTATATAATATAGATGTATATGTATGCGAGTGCATGTCCATGTGTATGTGTATACACACACACACACACACACATTAGTGTGACGTGTGCACACTAATTCTTTTCCAGTCTATTCAATTCTATCCATTCCATCTATTCTCATTTAAAATAATTCCAGTCAAGATCTACTCAAATAATCTAAAGATTCACTAATGGTTTGAAATCTGTAGCTTGATTTTAAAATAACAAAGAAACAGAACTGCTAAACCAGTGCTTCGCAAACTTTAGCATGCATCAGAAAAACTTCTTCCATCTTGATCAATTACATCAATCAAAAGAAAATACAACAAAAATATATTACAAACAATTTTTGGTAGCATTAACCAAATTAATTTATAGAATTAACATTAATAGAAAAAAAGAACCACAGTTAAACTCTAAATCTAGTTCGAAAGAAAATTATCCTTAATTGTAAATAGATGAGGTTTGGGCAATGGTGGAACCTCAGCCTAAGAGGAAATTGCTGAAACCAAATGTACAGAGGTCTCAGAGTTGCTATCATTAGGGTAAAGAGATTAAATAAATGGTGGCATTAGGCCGGGAAACAGCAGTGGGACAGCTGGGCTAGGTACTAGTTTCTAAACAAAAGAGAGAATAAAGGCTGGGGTCCAAGACAGATGCAGGCAGGGAAAGGCTGCCAGTTGAAGTGAGGAGATTGACTACTTGGCTAGGGAATGAAGAGTCAGCAGAAACCAGGAATCAGAGGTGGTTGGTTGTCTAGAAAAGAAAAGGAAGGATACTGGTACCCAATTTACACTTTCTGGGATGGGAAAGGTGGATGGCTCCAAGTTCAAAAAAGGCCCTATAATCTGCATTCATTTTATGGTTGGTTCTCTATGTTTCTCTTTTGCTTCTTAGGCTTTACATTTTCTTACTTTCTTTTGAATATGTGGTTGAGGTAGGAATTTCCTCGAATTTTGTGGAGTGGACATTCTATAACAAGAATGGTATTTGATTTCTCTTTGGCCACAGTATGCACACAAAAAAATTTAGGTCACTTATCTTTCATTAAAAACTAAGTTAAATTTTGGGTTTTGCAGAAGGTAGCCAAACTAGGTTATGATTTTGGGGGGCAAAATTGATAAAAGAAATCATTATCAGCAGCTTTTTCAAAGCCATTCATCCTCAAAATGCCTTTGGCTTTGAGTGTAGTAGTTGCTAGACTTTGAATCCTTTCCTTTTTCTAGTCCCATCCCCCACCTCCTCTCCTGGGCCTTAGAATTCAAATGTAGATGAAATGCAGATTCTTGGGATAATGGAAGCAGCAACCGATTGGGCTGTTGTCTTGAGTAAAGGGGAGAACTTCTAATTTACGATATTAGTTCTTGTCCTGCCAAGTTGGAAGCAGCTTTGACTTCTAATTCGTAAAGTCTTATCTTGGGTGGTACTGATTTTCAACTACCAATCATTCAGATAAATTTGGAAAAAGAATAAACTGGTTTATGTTGGTCTCCACCACGGGCTTACAACAGGTAAGAGTTGAAGCTTACTGCTCGTAGATATGTAGTATTTTAATCACATGTGGACGTCATCTTGCTTGTTGACTACTTTGATAATCTTTTGAGATTCATGGGTTTTACTAGTATATACTATCGTGTTTCATGTATTTTTGGTACAATGCAGACTTCTATCTTGATGTGTTTAGGGAATGTGATTTCACTTGCATTCTCAAATTCCAGAAGAAATACTCAGCATGCACACACGTGGTTGTGGTAACTACTGCAAAATTTCATTATTTTATAAAAGGTGGCATAAATTTAAAGCCATTGAATAATCTTGGAGATATTTCTATTATGAGCACTGATAAAATGTTTATATTAAAAAAAATGGGGGAAGAAAGCAGAATTTGCTTAAAAGACAAATTGAACTAATGAAGTAAAATATAAACATAAGCAAAATTGCATTTAATAAAAGTGGTTGTTTCAGGTGGAGGGCAAAAGTGGATTTGATCAATATCTCAGTCACTAGTGTGTACCTTAGTACTAGTCTCTTTGACCAGTGTTTTTAAATAAGATGGAAACCTACTAATTACTGAAGAGAGGTAGTTGGAGCTGAGCTTAGAATAGTTTACTCTTGCTTTGTTATGGAGGTGACTCTACTCTGTAGACACTCTCAATGTTGATGAATAATCATAGCATCATAAATAAGCATCAGGATTAAAGGTCCGTGTAAATTGATTTTTTGGAGTTAACTTCTTTAGGCTGTAATTCCCTCCCTCACCCTCTTTTTTCCACATTGGGGAAGGTCAGCTTACCCTAGGATTGTATCTATCTCAAATGTACTAGCTCAATAAATATTGTTGTGATGGAGATCTTTCTACCCTTGTTTCTTCCTCCCTTCCCTTGGTAACAATGGTAGTATTGGAGATTTTAGAGATGATATATTTAACATTACAGTCCATTAAGCACTCAGTGGAGCAACTTGTGAATGCTTAAATTCTATACTATTAGTGGCCATGAGAAAAATAATACATGTTTATTTTTATATCAGTCTCATTGTATATAGGTTTATATGTGAGATCTGTGTCCATTTTAGATAGAGGATCCCTTTCTAAAATATTTTATTATGCTTGTGTAATTTTTTAAAAAACATCTCTGCACTTTATTTTTGAGTAGAGGGCACTGTTTTGAGACTTGGCTGATTAAGTCCCAGTCCTTGCCTTCAAGGAGTTTACAACTTATGTTGATGAATTTGTGTGTCTAGAGAGACAATTACCAAATGCAGCAAATAATGAAATTAAGTCAGAGGATAGAGGCGCTAATGTTTTGGAGGAGGGAGAGGGAATTGGCTGGGTTGAAAAGAGGAAAAGAGGCAGAATTTGAAAGAGCCTTGGCAAAAGTGGTGGGGACTTTGTGATTCTGTTGTAAAAGCATTTGATAAGGGGCATTTGGATGTGTGCGTATCGGTCTTTATTTAGAGCGCTGGAATTCCAATTTATTGAACAAGAACATGTTTTGTATGTAGAGAATGATGCCAGGACTGGATAGTCAACTGTGAAGATGAGATCTGTGAGGTCATAGTCTTGAAATGGACGTGGGAGAGAAGAGTGGACAAAAGAGCTAAAACACAGAGGTAAGTGCTGCAGTGAAGCAACCTGAGTGCTCAGGGAGCTGGAGAGGGAGTTAACTCATCTTGCCCTGGAAGTCAGAGGAGACTTTTTTTTTTGAGGTGACGTCGGAGCTGGAGTTAAAGGTTGAAAGGTGGCCAAGGGAATTGCAGGTAGAGGCAGCGGCATGAAGAAAATGGTGATTCGACTTGAAGTGACTAAAGAACAAGTGTTGTGATCGTTCCCGGGCGTGAGAAGGGCAGAAACCCAGTGGGGTCTGTGAAAAGCCTTGTAGTTCCACTGTATTTTGGGGCACTGCCGAAAGAGGTTTTAGGAAGAAAACTGGCGGAGGAGCCTGATGACTAGGCGTTCGTTTAGGAACTCGAGCTAGGTAGAGGACCAGGAGCCGGGTGGCAGGAGAGAATGTATTGGGAGAAGTGAGGATTTGATGATGGTGGTTTCCAGGTGCAGGGCGGTGGGAGAGAAGGTGAACTCCCTGCGCTGCCGCGTGAAGTCCCGCTGCATTCAACAGGAAGCTTTGGAGTCGCTGTTTGGGAGAGTCGGGCCAGGAAGCCCCTTCCTCACCCCGCACGGATAGGGAAACGTCCAGTCTCCCGGCAGGTGTGCCCTGGAGGCTAGCTAGCCTCGCGGCCGCCCTCCCTTTGCCCATTTCCCATGGGAAACGGAGGAAAGGGCCGGCTCATCGCTATTCTGACCGAGAGAGCCTGTCGTGTAGTGGTACACACCGTTTCCCCAAGAGAGAACCACCACCGACAGTTT